>JAVIWB010001200.1:0-194117 GCA_031893035.1 Dermolepida albohirtum
CAAAAAAATACCACTCGTTCCCTGCCCCCCAGGGCTCCCCCCACAAATGCTTGGGCTCCCAAAACAGCTCCACCCCAGGTCAGTGGACCAGAATTTCCTACGCTCCCAAAGAAAAAAAAAATGCTTCCTCCCTCACTTCAACCTTCTACCTCGACCAAACCAGCCCAATCTCAGCAAAACCAACGCCGTGGAAAAAATTGTTTTTCCATGGACAATATCGCGGGATTATTATCCCTTGTCTTTCGCATCGGCTCAAGCTTGGCCGATGTTAATTCTACTGAGGAAGCTGTCCCAATAATCCCTGGATTTACAAAAGAAATATGCAACTTATTCAACGTTGCTAGTGAATAGCCCTCCTCGAGCTCCTTCATCCCTAAAGGTCATGGCATGGAACGCCAACTCCATTTCCAATAAAATCCTCGGTTTACGAGAGTTTATGAGTCGCTACAATGTTGATGTAGCGCTCATCAATGAAACACATCTTCGTCCCTCGAACCAAATTCGAGCCCCCGGTTATTCTCTGTACCGAAACGACCGTATCTTCGGAAGAGGAGGTACAGCTATATTAATTAAGTCCTCCATTCCCCATTATATCTGCTTTTCCCCTGTCCTAATGTCCTTCGAATCCACCAGTGTCAAAGTCCATACTTCTTCTGGCATCATCAAATTAACTGCTGTCTATAAGAGACCTTCTGCACCCTTCAACATTGACGAATTGGATACCCTTTTGGCTGAAGACATCCCAACTCTGATAGCGGGTGATCTAAACTCCAAACACCCAATTTCGAATTCCAGGATCACCAACCCGTCGGGCAAGAAACTAGCCAAATATATGGAATCCCATAATATTATTGTGGACGGACCCATCGAACCCACCCACTTCGGTGGCCCTGGGCGCCCCGACATTCTTGACATCATGGTGGCCAAAAATCTACCCTTGGACTATTCAATTTCTGCTGTCCAAGAGTTGGATTCAAACCATGATCCGATTCTCATTGACTTGGGCGATGAAACCTCGGAAACACAAGAACTAATAACGCTAATGTCATGGCCAGCTTTCACTAAAAATGTTCATGATTCAATATCTACCATCAGCCCCATAGATTCAGTGGAGGAACTTGAGAATCAACTCTGTCTTTTTACCTCCATCCTTCAGAATTCCATCCATTTTGCCTCAAATACTATTCCCAAAATTTCTAACAAATCTCCTCTCCCCAGTCATATAAAAGACCTTATCAAATCCAGAAACAGAACAAGAAAAGAATATGCTAGAACCCTAAACCCAAATGACAAATGTATCCTCAACCATCTTTCCATGGCCGCTCTATCCCAACTCTATTCTCTCATTGCTGGCAACAAAAAACTTAACCTTAAAATGAAACTACTACTATTCAAGCAAGTAATTCGCCCAACAATGACTTATGCCATCCCTATTTGGGGACATGCTGCTAACACCCACATTAGCAAACTGCAAGCTAAACAAAATAAAGTCGCCAAAGTCATAGTTGCTGCCCCCTGGTTTGTCAGCAATGCAACGATTCACGAGGATCTCCATTTAAAGGATTACGCCAAAGAATTGGCTAAATCCTATTTTTCTACCAACCCATTAATGAACCGCATAAATACTGAATTCCTATACGGTAAGCACAAATTACCGCAGGACATCCTTCTCGACGACCCCTCATAATTCCCCGCTCATCTAACCCCAAGAACTCTTCTCATGAACCTTACAAGTTCTACTCAAGATCCCCTCACTCTGTAAATTCACTTTCACTATTTTCAAATCTACGGGGAGATTTTTATCACACCAAAGTGTTCCATTCAGGATCCCCTTCTCTAACACCATTCTCTATAATGAATTCGAGGTAAAAGAACTAAGTTCAACCTCAGAAGTAATGTAAAGAAGATGAAGATGAAGATGAAGATGATTCTCTTCTATAATATACTCTAATATTCGATATTCTTATTTTTCTATATAAACTTAACTAAACAATATTGAACACTTGCTTATAATAATAAAGTTAAACATTGACTTTCTTTTAAATTCTTAATAAAAAAATGAAATACTCACATCAATTTGACCTAACCCTTTAGCCAACATAATTTTAATTAAATTAATTAATATTTTTCTGTGCCTTTGTCCCGCTTATATTTAAATATATAATATAAATTCATTCTTCTATTACTTCCTCGTCACCTTTTCATTCCAAATGAGTCTATGTAAATTTATTTTGCAAGTTGCACATGCGCATCATCCATTTAATATTCGCTATTTATTATGTTTGTTATCGTTTTTTACTTACACATTTAAATAATTTTGGTTTAACAGTTTTTCATTCTTACTAACTTTAATATCATTTATTTACCGCTACTATTGCCTTATAATAAATAATGTTGTTGTTATTATCGCTTTCACGAATGTTGTAAGGATCTATATTTTTATCACTATTTATTTTTAACATACATCATTTGTTTTTCTTTTGGCTAATTAACACATGTTCACTGGGCAATTAATTACCTCGGAATTTTTAATTTTTAAATATCAGTCCTATTTATATGTACCATAAAGACTTTTGAATGGACCAATAGAAACTTAGCATTAAAACAAAAGAGGTATTTTCCTTTTATCCGTTTGAATGATTCATAAATTATATTATCTAAAAATTTTTGAATTATATTCATATTTCGATTCACTGTTACATGTATTAAACATACAAAATCTCAATTAATTATCCTTTGAAATGTAGACATTAACATAACCTTACTATTTTTTCATATATGTACGTAACAATATAAGCATATTCCTCTTTATATAAAATGCTATCTCTTACTCTCTTGTCTTCTTAACTATTTAAAATCAATATATTTTATCATGCCCTTGTAAAGGAATACATATCAAACACAAAACCTTCTTTTCTAGTACAATAAACAGTTTCAATTATTTTTACTGTGATAATTTTGAAATATATATTTATTATCTAAAATTTTTGACATTTCCCCTCCGGTTCCTACCTCTATCTAATATTAATTGACTTTATATTAATTGAAACTTTCTTCCCTTTTAGACTTATTGTCTACACTGACTGATTCACAAAAATTGCCACCTATTTGAAATTTGCGATAGTTCTTTAAAATAATATAAGGCTTTATTTTATATCGATACCATGAAATAATGTCTATTAACATTTATAAAAAAGCCTGACTACCATTTGTTATGCTTTTACAAGTAAGTGTTTAGAATTTAATGCCTAATAAATTTGTATTCTTATATTGCAAATTATAGAATTAATTTTCCTTACAACATACGTTGTTATTATTACAATATATAATATGTTTACGAATTTTTACAAATACTCAGTATCAAAAATTGTTAATATTGAAAATATAGATAAATATTAAATAGAATTTCTATTAACTTACATATTTCTTCAATAGCTTTTAATAATAATAATAATAATAATATTTCAATCTTAGCATTATGATTTGCTATGAGGATTAAATACTGATCTGTAATTAAATCTAGTAAATGCCATAATTTGATATTAGACTCGTAACCAGACTATTACTAATTTATAGCACACATTTAAATTATTATTCACGTTTTAAATTGTTTGAAATCTAGATGTAATATTGTAAACTGTAAAATTTACCTACACAAATCCTCACATCATCTAAACTATTCATAAAAAAAGATGGTAATGTTTTTAATAGAATTTTAAAGATAAGGAGGTTAAAAAAACATTAAAATAAAAAACATTGAAACATTTCTACCGAATTTTTTTCGATAGTAAAAATAATACAAAATAATACAAAAAGTTAAGAAAAAGATTTAAACAATTAAAATATAAATGTATTTCAAAAGTGTATTTAGCATACCTACTAAATATATAAATAATATTAATGAAATTCCATATTTTCTCTATCCTCCAATACATAATTATTTATTATGAGCCTTTATTGTAATGAAACTGGAACCCGAACCTGTTTTATCCAACCAAAGAAACCTCAGATCCTAAATTTCACATCCATTGTTCCGAGAAGAAATTTCCAGGTAGCGAGAAAAACCTCATTAAACCGACATCCAGTTGGAAGTGACCGCACATATAGGACAGATATCTATCAAAAGAGATCGATCTATATAAAAATAAGTGAAACTCCGATTTATTAAAAAAAATCCGATATACAAATAGAAAGACCAAATAAAATTAAACTTAAATATTGAATTAACTAATTTCAGAAATAAAGAGAAAGTTTTATTTATAAAAATTTAGAAAACTACCTAATCTTAAAACCCTATAAGGAAATACATAATTTCCCTAGATTTGATTCATTAAAGCACTTATATTTTTAATATAATGTAAATTTAACTTAACTATTTGCAACCATTATCGCTGGTTATTCACATAACTGTTATTATTATTTAGAAATAATTGTATTCTATTAAAAACAATCCTATTAAGATGGGAAAAGGCTATGGTAAGAAAGAGAAAAAGAATGATTTTATGCAGCCCGATCTTCTTATTTATATTCATTAAAACACAATTTTATAATTATTTTAATCAATTGAAATCTTAATTGTTAAACAAATTTGTTAGACATTTGCTACTTTATTAGTTTTTTACGTGTTTGTTGTATTATCTGAAAACATTTAATATTTCCGAAACAGTCGAAGATAGGTATAGGACATTATACATGAAATATGTCTGGAATTTTCTAAAAAATCCAAAAATTTAATATTTGAAAGGGTGTTGCATTTAAAATAAGAAAGTTGGTATTGACCACTTTTACATGACATAGCCTGTATATAAACTTCGCCGCAAACGGCTTGACAACATCCTAATCTTAAATAAAAATTTTTTCTAACGTTGCTCAACATCTCAGGTGTGACCGATCTAATCGCAACTATTATTCGTCTCCTTAAGTCAGCTAAGTCGAGGGATTTAGTTTTGTATACTATACTCTTGACATATCCCCATAAGAAGAAGTCTAATGGCGTTAGATCAAGGGATCGTGCTGGCCATTCCATCGATCCTCGCATACCTATCCACCGATTTGGGAATATTTGGTTGAGGTACTGCCGGACATTGATTGGTGGTGGTGGATGGGGTGGTGCTCCATATTGCTAGAACCACATCGTATTTGCTGCTTGTGGGTTTGCTAGATCAGGATATAAGTTTGTCAAAGCTGGCACGAGATTATTTTGAAGCAATGCTAAATAATTGTCGCCATTCAAATTTCCATCTATGAAAAAAGGACCTACGATATGATCTCCAACAATTCCTGCCCAAACATTAACCTTCTCAGAGTATTGCGTATGTTCTTCCCTCATCCAGTGAGGATTTTCACTGGACCAATAGCGGAAATTTTGACGATTAGCATGACCGTGAAGCGTAAAGGTACACTCATCAGAAAATAAAATATGTTCTAATTGGATCACATTGTTATCTAACATTGTCATCATTTGTTCACAAAAATACGTTCTCCTATCAAAGTCGTCTTCCATGAGCTCCTGAGTTGGTATAATTTTATAGGGATGCATTTTATTTTCTTATAATGTGCGAGTAATCGATGAATGGCAAACATCGAACATTGACGCTGCTTGTCTACTAGAAGTATGCGGGTTTTCTTCAAACTCAAGCACAATATCCAGTTTGGTATCATTACTTACTGCATTCGCAGCTGCTTTTTTTATTTGCCTTACATGTCCAAACTCGCGAAACTGCTTTTCTATTTTACTAATTGTTCCTTGGGATATAGGCGACAAATTTGGTAATTTCTCATGAAATAAGTGAGCAACTTCCATTTGTGTCCGTGTGTTATCTCCATAACCAATTATCTGCAGAATTGTTATTTTGTGCATTTCTGTTAAATGAACCATTTTGCTGAAATGTAGTTAACGAAATTCAAACAGTTATGACACTGACAACACTATGACACTGACAACACTTTGCTAAGGCAAGGTATTTTAAAACGAAGTACAAGTACAATTAAAGATTTTCACTTAATAGTTCGGTAAGCAAACTATTATGTGAAAATATTATTTTAATTGTAAACAAAATTATCATATAAAAAAACAATTTTTTATATGATAATCACAATTAGGTTTCTTATCGCATTAATAACTTTATATAATTTTATATAAAAATGAAAGTAATTATTGATATGGAATATGAATATTGCTGGAATGCACCTAAACTTTTTCTGATGTCTTTTTGGGAATATATGTGTTTATATTGCAGACTTGTTTTATGATCCATTTTTATTTGAAGAATGTGTAACAATACAAAAAAAAGAAATTAAATCTAATAAATTGATCATCATTTTTATCTAGACGTATGCGTATTTCTGGTAAATCTCGACCAGGAAAAAGATATAAAATTTAATTATGTAAATTTTTCAAGCAATCTTGAACGAATCGCGTTACTCATTCTTAATGTATCAAAATAACGTTGACGTAACAATTGCTACGTATCTCATATATGGGTAGCAAGATGAAGGAATTTTTCCTCTGTAACCTTAAATTAACTATGAAAAAAAGAGCAAGGAAATTCTTTGCAATCAGAAACTACTACAGAGAAGGGAAGAGAAGCTTACTCTGAAGTAAAGACAGAACGTCGTGTTTTCCTGTATACTCCGAATGATATTGTAATATCTATTTCTTAAAATTGAATAACAAACCAGCAAGCAAAAATTCGAATGTAAAAATAATGTACTAGACACATATGTAAGTTACCGCTCACGGAAGTTTGCCCAACCAGTAATATCTAAAAAAAAACAAAGAAAATATAATAAAAATTAAACTCAAATTTTGAATTTAATATTTAAATAATACTGTAGATCCGAAGCTAACAATAAAATACAATATTATTGAATTTTGTGTGTACCTGCGCATTATAAATGAAAGAACCCATATTTACTGGAAATATGACTAAGTCATTGTTCCGAGAATAATCCCTTTGTTGAATAGACTCATAAAATCCATAAAACAGGTTAATAGCTTTACACAGGATAGTATTTAGTAGTACTGTTCTTATCACTGTATGATTAGTTTGCAAGTGTTTTTACTTAGCATTTGGGCTGTCTTAAAGTGTAGTTAATTATGAATTTAATTTTTCATACTTGTGTTGTAATGCCTCGTGGAAAGTCAATTGGTGTTCAGAAACTACGTACCATCATTGTATTACACGAAAAGGTTATGCAAGTCAGCAAAGTAGTGAAAGACAAAATATTGCAAAATCTACAGTCAATAATACTACTGATGATAGGCAAATACAACTAATTAGCAAAAGGAATCGTAGGAAAACAGTACCAGAAATAGCGGCAGAATTTAATCGCGGAGTTTTAGTACAGTAAAATGTCACTTACGGACGTGTAGCTATGCATAAACCTTTAATCTTTATTGTGACAAGAAAATCGACATCTCCATCTTTAGTTAACTTAAATCCAAAGTTTCAGTGCGATGCATGTAATGTTGTAGCTACAACAAACTGACAAAGTCGACAAGTTAGTTGAAAAATGCAAGTAAATCGATAACATTTGGCGGAATAGTTTTTATAATTTTCGAAGACAATTAGCTCAAGAAGAATACCTCGCCGAGCTGGTTTTTGTTTCTCATTGATATGGAGAATTCAAACGTAGACGGATTAGTTTTAGTGACCGAGAGCAGATTCGCCAAAAGGGGCGGTCTCTCAGGAAAACGTTGATACTGTGGCCAGGATCATCAACGAAGATCAACATGTGACATACCACCAGATTGAATCATTATTAGGGATTTCAAAGACCTCAATTCAAACAATTCTGCATAGAGAATTGTGTGTAAAAAAATTAGTTTCCCCTTGAATACCGCACCTGTTGACCGAAGAACAGAAAGCAGCTGGGATGAATTGGTGTGAAAAAACTCTAGGCCGCTTCAACGCCAGAAGCTCTAAAAATGTGTACAATATTATCAGTGGTAATAAATCTTGGATTTACTCATACGATCCAGAAAATAAACGCAGGTCGTCTACTTGGTTGTTTCAAGGTGAAAAAAAGCCGACAAAAGTCATCCATTCTCGAAGTGTCTCCAAAAAAATGGTCGCTATATTTGTCTCGAAACAAGGTCATATAGCAACAATTCCTCTACAAGATCTACTGCCGATTGCAATACAACCATTTGTTTGTCGCAAGTCATCGCTGAGCTTTGGAAAACCACACCCGAACGACGAATCGTCCTTCTCCGATACGATGCAAGTTCACACAGAGCACGCAAGACAATTGAATATTTAACGACACAAAAACTCGAATTATTGGACCATCCTCCATACAGTCCGGACCTAAATCAAAACAATTTCTTTACCTTTCCGAAAATCAAGAACGGACTGCATAGTCAAAGGTTCCAGTCGTTAGAAGGAGCAGTCTGTGCCTTTAACAACGCAATTTTGACTGTACCAACAAACAAGTGGTACATCTGTATCCAGCGTATGCAAAAGTGCATTAATCTTCGAGAATACTTCTAAAAACAATGAAGTCTTTAAAAGCTATCTACAGTTTCATTCCAGTTTTATATGCACAACTTAAAAGACAACCCACGTGTC
This sequence comes from Dermolepida albohirtum, assembly GCA_031893035.1. Classification (NCBI taxonomy): domain Eukaryota; kingdom Metazoa; phylum Arthropoda; class Insecta; order Coleoptera; family Scarabaeidae; genus Dermolepida; species Dermolepida albohirtum. The sequence goes on from JAVIWB010001200.1 coordinate 8,574, forward strand.
AACCATAAAGCACGGCGGTAATTCCATTATAGTCTGGGGTTGACTTTCATTCCAAGAAACTGGAAATTTTACGAAAATTGGTGGAATAATACGCAAGAAAAGTTACCATGCGATTTTAGAAAATACTGCAATTCCATCTGGTTTGCGCTGAATTGGAGAAAATTTTATATTTATGCACGACAATGATCCGAAACATACTACTAAAATATGGAAGGATTATATAGCACAAGAGAAAATAAAAACCGTTTTGCAAGTTATGACGTGGCGGCTTCGAAGCCCGGATTTGAGTCCCATCGAGTTGTTATGGGACAAACTCGATAGGAGGGTTAAAAAATTGGCCCTACTTCGAAGCATCAGCTTTGGAATATACTTCAAAGCGAGTGAAATAGTATATTGAATGAAACAATTGTAAAATTGGAGAATGTCACATGTTGTTCAGTCAGTATTGAATTCAAAGGGAGGATTTTTCTACGAAAGACGTATAATTAATAAACGCTTATTAATTACTTCATTATTATTTTTGAGTTATCTTTCTATTATGGTTTATATACATTTAAAATAATATATATATATATATATATATATTACTTTAATAATTTAGTAATTTCATTTCATGCATATTTTTAATTCTAATTTTTCTCTTTGACCAAACTTGCGTGATCGATAATGTGCATATATGATACATCTTTTAATTTTAATTTCTGAATATTCTTTAATAATATGCGTATTGACACTCCGACTAAACATATAGGCAATCTAAATTGTAAATAAAATAACAATTATCTATCTTTCAATATCGATGAATTTATACTATCGGGCTAACAAATTATTAAGTTTAGGGAGAAGCAAACTACATGTTTAAATATTCTTTGGCTTCTATATTTGCAAGTTCGAACAAAACCAATTAATTCAATATACTTAGATATGTATATGCTATTTTATATAAAAGTCGTTTCTAATGGGAATAGATAAGTAAAATAAATACGCTTTGTCCCATTACCTTACTATTTATGATGCTCCAGGAGGCAAAAAATTTTTGAGATTGTCAAATGTTTAAAATAATATGCTTGTATAGTATCGCGCAATATCTCTCAGTATACAATTTTCACATTTTTAAACATGTTTGTTTATAGCTTATGGATATATTGTCCTCGATAAAAATATTTCCTAATATACGTAGGTTGTCCAAAAAATCATGACAAATTTTTGCAACTTATAGCTCTCTTTTTTTCAAGTTGTAGCGCCATTTTCATCTGTTTCTATGCTACACTATATGACAGTTGAAAGTTCTAACTTCATTTTGGAAAAAAATGAGCGCTTTCATTGTATCGAAACTTTATAAAAAGTTAAAAATAAATGACCAAACACATATTTTACTATTTTAATCCGTAAATAATAATAATAGAAACTTTATACCCGACATGTCGAGACTTATTTACAGGATGACATAACTAAATTAAAAAAGTAATTGCATTAATGGAAGCTACTAAATATATAAATTTTCAAAAATATTCAAACCTATAAATAAATGTAAATAACAAATATTAAAAGAAAGACAAAATTATAGCAAATTATTAATTAAATAGAATTAATTAAATATTAGCTCCGTGGTTTTGTTGGCGACGCAGCACATTACACTGATGGACGTTCTCCGTAAGCAGCTGTTCCTAAGTACAGACGCCTAAGAACACAGTCACTTCTGAATTGTTCGCGGAGAACATGAAAGGGCAATTTTGCACCTCATACAGAGGAGATTTCGTCGAAAAGCCAGCTCAACCCGTCTCAGGATAAACACCAACTACTTCGAAGAGTGAAATTTGAAATATCACGTCCATACAATGAGACTTTGTTAGAACAAAGACGTAGAGATTTGAGTTTATATTATTAAAATAACGAAGAAGCTGCATAATAAAACCAAGTGGCCTAAACGCATCAGAGAAAGTAGATTCGACATGAATTTTATCCGTAAATTAGGAATCAAAGAGGATGACAAAATTCCTAATTTCCGATTTGCTCAACAGTGGATTAATATTCTCACTATGTACATAACCAATGGAAGAACAAGTACATATATAAGAAATAACGATAAATGCGCGTCAAGCTTGGTAACAGTGTGTTGATCGAGTCAAACCGACGACAAACGACAAAAGAGATTTCAGCTATGCTCCTTAAATGTGAGGCAAACAACCCTTTTTTGAACAAACTGATAACTGGTGATATGTGGATTGTTTACAAAAATGTGGTGCATAAACGACTTTAGTATTCATCTCAAACGTTATCAAATATAGTGACGTGTTTTTCAAGACTAATTAGTTCAAGTACGAACTATTAGCAATTTGTTTCAATCCATTATCCAGAAGCGCCCAGAGCTCGTTAATTGTAGAGGTAGATAGTATTTCATCACGACAAAGCGCAACATTTTGTCGTTCGAACAATAAGAAGCCTAGCTAGGAGAGCTTATTGAAACATGGTAGATACTCTTAACAATCAGCACGACGTGCAGAGTATTACCTGACAAGATAACGTAAAACTATTTAAGGTGCCATAAAACCTATTCCACTACCATCTTATCACATCTATTGTGGTCTTCATGTCTCTCTAGCATTTCTTAGCTCCCTTATATATGCTTGTTGAAGTTTGCTTTGATTATGGTTTTTTAGCCTCTATGTAATCTTGATCCTATTTCATCAGATTTTGCATTTCAGCCTTAGAAATTCCGAATCACAGCTTTATGTATCTTTATCTGTGTAGATGATCTTGGTTAATCCTTGCCTGCTTGGCTTGTTTTCCACGTGATGAGTTCTTCTCTTGCAGCTCTAGAACCTCTCGCATATATATTATTTTTTACTCTCTATTTTTGAGTTTTTCTCCTCGTCTTTTCCATACTGTACCTTAGAGTAGCCGTTTATATTTAGGGAACTGGCAACATTGTTAGTGTTGCCTCCGATCTGATGATTGCATCGATATTTTCATTTTTGACAATATATACCTTGACAGTTTTATTATCCGGTCGCTATTTCTATTGTTGACAGTAGCTTGAAAATTTTATATCAGCGAAAGAATGAAAATAACTCGCGAATACTTTCGTGCAATTATTTTTCATAACTTTCGGCGTGGATTATCTCAACGAGAATGCGTCGACGAGCTGAATTCTTTATATGGTGATGAAGCACCATCAAACACTACAGTACGTCGTTGATATAGTGAATTCAACTTGGACGGCTTTCTTTGGACCATGAATTTCGTGAAGGTCATCCCACAAATGTTTTTGTGTCGGAAAACATTAATACAGTGAATTGATAATGCAAGACCATGATGTGACATACCGTGAGATCGAGGTATCTCTAGGTATTAGTACCACCAGGGTGCATAAGATTCTGCATGAACATTTCCGTTAAGAAGCTATGCTCAAGTTGGGTACCACATAATTTGACAACCGCCTAAAAAAGGACTCGCGTCGATTGGTACCAAGAAGTGCACCAAAAATACAATGGCGGTGCTTCAAAGAACATTTATCAAGTCGTCACAGGTGATGAATCTTGAATCTATACGTATGGCGCCAAAGTAAACAGCAGTCGACCGTGTGTATATTCAAAGATGAGCCAAAACCAACAAAAGTTGTTCGCGCTCGAAGCACATCAAAACAAATGGTCGCCTGTTTTTTTGGAAAAACCGGTCACGTTGCAACCGTCCCTTTAGAGACTTGTGAATAGTCAATTCCGAATAATACACAACTGTTTGTTTGCCAAAAGTTTTTGAAGAAATAATGAAAACAAACCGAAAACGACAGATCATTCTCCACCATGATAATGCGAGCTCTCACAGATCGGTTCAAACAATTGAATACTTGACCGGGCAAAACTTATAATTGATGAGCCATCCGCCATACAGCCCTGACCTAGCACCCTGTACTTTCTCTTGTTCCCACGCGTGTAGAATAAACTTCGTAGTCAACGGTTTTCTACACCGAAAGAGGCAATTCGAAACTCATATTTTGGAGATACCGCTTTCACAGTGGCAGTAATGCTTTTCGGATTGGTTTAAATGAATGCAAAAGTGCATTGATTTTCAAGGACAACATTTTGAAAAGCAATAAAACTATCTTCGATTTTTTTTGTTTGCTATTCCCGACATATAAACGGCTACCCTCATAATTGGTAGCACAAACATCTCTAGATTGGAACATTTTTCTCTTGAGTGCATATTAGTGACACTTTTTTTTTTAAATTAGGTTTCCAGATTTTGGAGTATTTTTATCTTGTGTGCATGCTATTCACACTTTTTTTTTAAAAAATTAGGTTATGATTGTCATTCATAAACAATAAGCAGTAGAGTCAGTCTTACATTAATCCCAATTTCAGTATTCTGTAGCCGACTGTCGAGATATGTCTGCTCGCCTGTATATGTTAGTAAAGAATGATTATTATGATGGGGTTTTAATAGGTTTCTTAAACAGAAATTCCCTTTCAAATTAAAAAAGTTCTAAATATTTCTTTGTCTAGCAATACAAAGACTTTATTTGTTATTAATTATTTGTAGTTTACATTATCAAACAAAACTTTGTTATAGGGGTTGACTATGTGGGCGGTGCTATCGGTAAAGCAGTTCTTTAACAGTAATAATTTTGCGGATATTGCACCTTATTTTATGTCGATAGCAAGCCTCTGATGTTGGTCATTTGATTTTTAATTAAATCATATTTCGAAGTGATCGCATTAAGTAGTGGCCACTGCATGTCATCATTAAGAACATAAATTTAGACTAATTATTAGATTAAAACATGAACACAGCCGAATATATCCTTTAGAATATGTCTCCTATATCAGCACTTAGTTAACTAATATATCACAGATAAATATTTCAATATGAAAATCCAATTCAACTTGACAATATAAAATAGCTACGCGAATTTTCCTGTTTGGTATAGTAGTAACGCGCCTGTTTTAGAATAGGTCTTACATAGTTGAAATATTCTTCTTTTCAATAATATATATATATATATATATATATATATATATATATATATTATTGAATATATATATATATATATGTATGTATGTGTGTGTGTGTGTGCGTGGGCGTGTGCGCGCGCGTGTGTGTGTGTGTGTGTGTGTGAATGAGGAAGTAATCATTAATCCCCGTAAACAGCAGCTGCTGTAAATAATTTTTTATTTAAAGAAGTTTTTAATTTTTTGCAATTATAAAAATACTTCTTTAATTGAAAACTTGGAAAATAAAAATTGTATTTCATTAGTAATACATTTGTAACACAATACAACAAAATTAAATTTATACGGCAAACTATAATTAGTTGGACAATAAAATTTATTATTATTCTATTATTATTATTCTTTAGTTACTCACTGTATTGGCGTTACAGCATGTGACCAGCCTAGACCAAGTTCACGGCTATTTATTGCATATGTATATTTCCTGGCCATTGCTTTTGTTTTTAATATTATTGCTTGTTCGAACATATTGTTGTATATTTAGATTAGGTTTGTATAAAGTATATAATTATGTGCTACCCAACAATGTTCAATGTACATAAGATATGGTATGAAATTTAAATAAAACTTTATGCATTTATGTGTGTTATAAAATCCTATATACAATATGAAGTAACTGGCAGTTGAATTAGAACCACCTTCTGATTTTAATATTTTTTTAAATTTGTCACAAATAAAACAAAAACAGACACATATTACTAATACAAGATGTTTATTTATGCTTTGTAGAAGATATTACATTAATATTTTGTTAATACTCCTTCGACATTAATGATTACGTGCATTAATTCTATCTGGCATACCGAAAATACAACTTTTTGTAATTTCACATTCTCTTGTCAATTTCTGCGAATATTATCTTTTAGAACTGCTATTAAAGGGTTCGGAGATTAATACGTAAAGTTTTTGAACATGCTCCATATATTTTCGATAGGATTTAGATTGAGTGAATTTTCGGACCAGGGCAAAAGGGTTATATTACGCTCTTGAAATAGATTTTTTTCTTGATTTTGCTATATGGCACGGTGCTCCATCCTGCATAAAAGTGTCCCTTCCATTTAGTGGGTTTAGGAAAGCCAAAAGTACAGTTTTAACAAATTTTTATATTGCATTAGTTCACGGTGCTCTGCACAAAATATAGAGGTCCGCTGCTATTCGCGACTGATGGCGAGTGTTTAACTTTTTTCTGTGCAGCTGCATCACTATAACTTTCCTTAGATCTTCGTCTAACAAAATTAACACTCTTCGCCATTGCTTTAATTCAGAATTCATCGCTGAAGATCACCTAGAAAATGTGAATGAAATTTATTATAATATTGATACTTTTATTAATGACAAAATTTGTACTCAATTTGTACTCAATCTTCAACCGTAAAATTTCTGTAACATTTTTGCCTATTGCAGGCGTGCTTTCTTACCTTTTGATGTCAACCTAGGCTTTTGACATCCACTATACCCTTCACGTTTCCCAATCCAAAAAATTAAGAAGATTACAAATTCACCAAAAAAATTAAACTAATAATAAAATTCACAATATATTATTAAAACAAAATTCACTTCTTAACACGAGCACGTACAAATTTCAACTAAAATTGAATATTATTCGTAATGCTTTCACATATTTTATTATCTGCATTTAGACCCTAATAGCAGGTACCTGACCCAAAACTGATAATAAAGAGATCTTCCTAATATAATTTTTTCTATGAGTAGATCCTCATTGAATAACTTAATCTATTTGAAATATATTTGAATAAAAACTGCTTGTACTACCATTTTATTTACGATTTATAAACAACTAGAGTTTTGATTAATTTTTTTTCCAATTAAATAACCAGAACACGTTGACTTTAATTATAAGGATGTTAAGACAACATGCTACAATTTCACGTCTATTCGATACATAAAAGGAGATCATTGTACTGCTTTTCATTGTTTGGTCGTGTTTAAAAAAAAACGTTGGCGTATAATTGCCATATACTTTCTTTTTACATTTCACATTTTCACTTGATAAGGTCCACTGTTCTTATATTCCTTTTACAAGAATATTCAAAAAGATTTATTTTAATCAGTCTTAGTATACTAGTTTACGAACTATTTGTTTATTATTTCTTTCTCATATAATTATAGAATTAAAATAACGATTTCCGCTTTTTTCCATAACGAAGAGGAGTTTAAATCGCAATAGATAAACTTTAATTTTGTCATTATTCATTTACGCTATAAACATACGAGAGTTCAGCAATATATTAGAGGATTTATTTTTTAGGTGATGCGTGAATGTCATTGTAATTATGCCTATAATTGACATAATGATTGGTACTGTTGTTATTTTATTTTGCTTCCATATTTTTTTGAGTTCTATTACGAGGGAGTGTATTTATCGATCTTTTGTTTCCTTTAAATATTATATTACTGTCATTAGGTATGGTGATATCTATAATATATGTATGTCTGTCTCTGTGTTTTATTCATTAGTGTGGTATCAATCCTATTACATATTATTAAAATTACTTCAAGCTAAATTATACGCAAAACATTTGTACTTATGAATGTTAAAAGGAATCATTCTATTATTAATAACACCCTATCTACTACATATGTCTCACGGATTGGCCGATCATCAGGCAGATTTTGTGTTATTAATGAACGATTCCTTGATAACGTTTACCATATCATTTCGATACAGAAAAATAATGAATAATCATCATGCCTCCCTCTCTCGTCCACTGTATTGAACGACAAAGCGAGAGCGCGTCTATCTCGCTTGTCGATAACTAAGTTACCAGAGCGTATAGACAGACGCAATGCGCCACAGCTATTTGCCAATTAAAACAATGATAAAAGGAATCATTCTATTATTAATAACACCCTATCTACTACATATGTTTCACGGATTGACCGATCATCAGGCAGATTTTGTGTTAATAATGAACGATTCCTTGATAGCATTTATCATATCATTTCGATACAGAAAAATAATGAATAATCATCATGCCTTCCTCTCTCGTCCACTGCATTGAACGACAAAGCGAGAACGCGTCTGTCTCGCTTGTCGATAATTCCTTTTAACATTCTTTTAATTGGCAAATAGCCGTGACGCATTGCGTCTGTCTATACGCTCTGGTAACTTAGTTATCAACAAGCGAGACAGACGTGCTCTCGCTTTGTCGTTCAATGCAGTGGACGAGAGAGGGAGGCATGATGATTATTCAATATGTACTTATAACTATCAAAAAATTAATACTCAACATTACAAAAATCGTACTGAAAAATCGCACTAACTGCCAGAATAAATATACAACTAAATAACTAATACGTGTACATATGTATGTGCAAACCTATAGAAATCCACAGTATTCGAGCACGTCATTGATATATCCGAAATGCCGATGAATGTCCGGACGCTAATTATTACTTTCGTATATAATATAGATTTGCGGAAATAGAAAAATGTCGTCAAGTTTATATATATATATATAGTTTATATATATATATATATATAAAAGATGTCATATATGTGTATATATGACATCTTTTTATATCTTTTTGTGTGTATAACGACATTAGTGAACGGTTTGTCAGGATTAATTACTTAGTTGGAACGCTTTGCTATGGTTAACTGTTATGATAATGTATGCTGGTGGTTATGCTTAATATGAAAAATTACTCCTGCAGTACATAAATAGCTTTCTAACGGCGCAGCATCAAAAGCATTCCAGTGTTGGCTTATATGTCCTTTGCGTCTTATGTACACATAATTTATATTACTAATGTATGAGAATGTAAGCGAACATATTACAGTCAAATTTCTTTTATACACATACATATATTTTGTTTACTTTACAGTTAATATGTCATTTGGAGGTAGAAATAAAAAAGTACAGTTAGTTTTTTGTGTTCCTGAACATAATGTGGATATTACTATGTTCAATTGTAAAAACGTGTCAATGCATTATAGGTGATGTGAGGAACCATTGATAAAGAAAATGTGGAAGTTTTCAACATATACTCCTTGTATCTCATTATATTTAGTCCACCGATATTCAAGTCTTGTCGTTCCTTTAGAAAAGTAAGCTTTATCAAACTGCTCGAAATATGCATTAGTTTTAGTGATTACCTCATCGTTTGACCTAAATCTCTTACTACCGAAGTTTACAGGTAAGGTAAAAACGAAAAACCAACATATTTGGTGAATCAATTGGATGCGAAAAGTATAAAAATGTGCATCATCTTGGAGAAAAGGCACTCGTTTCCTCTTTAAATTGGGCGTTTTCCGTTGTACTAATCGCGTAGTTGATCTGAAATAGATGTATAATTAATAAGATAGATGCATAATTAATAAGAAGAATCCCACCGCAACCCCAAAACACGACAGCCATAACCTGACCACCTGAATGTTTAAAGAGAGTGTACGGTCTTCTTTGGATTACTTGTACTAGACTCGCTTCAGACTTGCTTCATTTCCGTTGTATTCAGACTTCATCAACCATCATCATTATTCGATGCCAAGAATCTTACCTTAACTTCGCTAAATCGAGGGCTGAAATGGCCCAGATTAATACTCAATTCATTATGCAAAATCAAAACCACTGATCCATATGAATACATAGAACCTCTACTCCTTCGCGTTATTTTATTCGACTATCATGTAGCACCATATCAAATACATTTTTAATAATTTCTGAAGTACACATGTCTATTGGGAATCCACTGCATTTTTCGGCCTTCCAGCACCATAGCATGTACTTTTTTAAACTTTACACATGTCCTGGACATTCACTGCGTTGTTCATCAAGTATATGTACTAGATGCCCATCGTTTTATAATTACAATCGATGGAAACTGGTCTCCGTAAACAGACTACAACTTAACTTTGATTTCATCGTTTACCTTGTTTTTTTTTCCGTGTTTCAACATTAACTAAAAACAGAACACTTGCAATTCAAATAATAAGCCTCCTTACAATGGGAATAAATTCAAATTTTACATTTATGTTTTGAAGGATTATCAAGCTGAAAAATAAACAAGATTTTTTATTAGCGTTTATCTTCGTACTTATTTAATAAGAAGAATTATAACAAATACTCGAAAGCAGTTTATAGATTAATCTTTAAATGCATGTATTTCAAAGAGAAAAAAATGAGTATTTTAAATTAATCAAAAAATAATAGTTTCCGACAAATCCGATTAATTATCATCCCGATCGATCCATACAGTCAAGCGGAACAATTTACAGTAGTTTAAGAAAATTTAATAACGAAGATGACATTGTAATATTCATTAGAAAAGAATAAAAACCTGCCATGTCGTGTCTGAAGAAATATATTTAAATATAGTATTTAATAGTTTAATAATTTAATATATCCGAGACATTTTAAAATATAAATACAAATTTTATAAATTTATTAATCAGCTTCTTTATTGAAATGACAAAATTAAGGGAACAGACTTTTATGATTTCCTATGTTTGATTTAATAGATGAAATATTTTAGGAAGAATAGTTTTAGTTTTTACAAATGATCCCTTTCTTTGAACGAGTCGGTAAACGTTCCAAAATTATCGGTTAGTTCTTCACCCAATTTTAATTTTCCTTACCATATTTCTTTGTTTCTTCCATAGGTATTGGTCAAGTACTAACGATCCTCTACAAAATTTAACCCACACTCAAAATAACTTATTTAATCCAAAGTCTTTCATGGGGCCTAAAATACTCAAAATATCGAAAAAGTCAATGTTTGATCTGAAATAATTACCAAAGTCCTTATTGACCCGTTCATTATTGATCGAAATTTAAGCGTCGGTAAATTCTCCACGGCCTTTCTGGGCACATATTGTCCCACGAATAGAAAATTTGAATGTACATAGCACATGGTTTCAAATATGTAGATGGGGTTGCGAAGCTCGTTACACATTACCGTAACAAAATATTTTCAAATCCCTTGATAAGACTACATAGTTCAATAACTTGGCCACCTTATTTACTTAACTTATTCCCCTAAACTATGTCTTTTTTTTTAGTTATCTTAAATCTAAAATTTATAATAATATTCGAATAAATAGTATAGAAAAATATAGAAGTCATATACTTGCTACATGCAATGATATAATATATAATAAATAAGTTGGATCCATTATATACCAAAAATTAATTGTTTAATTTAAATAATTCATTTAATTTTCTATTTATAGTAAGCACTTTCTCGATTTTCAGATACTTTAGAGGAAAGTTGGCCACCTGACTGTAACAGATCAGTGACGTTATCAAATCAGCAACAACGGTCTGTTATATCAAGTCCTGGATTTCCACGTCAGTATCCAAACAATGCGGATTGTATTACAGACATAGTGGCACCTTCGGGATACCGAATAGTCTTAGATTTTGAAGAATTAGTACTCGAAAACGAATCGTTGTAAGTAGACATTTAATTATTTATAATATTCACTCTTCTGTAACTGTTTTAAATAAACAACACCTTTCATGATCTTCATAAAATAATTCATATTCATTATTTGTTACTTATTTATTCACCAATACATCCTTCTGTTAAATTGATCACAGCCCAGAAATATTTATTATTATCTAAATTATTTCTATGAACATTCTATATCAACTTTATATACACTCATGCAGAATATTTTTAACGTCTATCATTCTAGAATATAAGATTTAAAGTTACTTGAAGTGGTATTTGGATTTAAGATATTATTATACTTGAGGCTATCATAAAACCATTCCACTGCGGCCTTTGCATATATTGCGGTGCATATGCTTCCCTCGAGTTTCTTAGCTTCTTTACATACAGTTTTTGAATATGGCATTGATTACGGCTCTTTTAGCCCTATACAATCTTTGTACTGTTTTGTTTGTTTTTGTATTTAGATCACCTAACTGATAGAGTTCCCTAGTTGGACACCAGATCCACTTCCTTTAAGACGTTGGTCGTACCTGGTACCTTTAAAATTTCTCGCGTGGTATTTTCTACTTTTTGTTTTGAAACTTGCTCCGCATCTTGTCCATACTGTTCACACGAACAACAAAGGAAATAACAGGTCGACAATAGCCGTGACGCAATCCAAGGTAAGGTTTAAATCGGTCTCTTCGAAAGAACTACTTACTCATGCATTAACTGTGAACTCTTGAAGAAGTACGGTTATATAAGCTTCAAAGCTGAAGCTTAAATAGGAGTGACGCAGAGCACTGGGTATTTTGTGAGAAAAGATCACATCTGAAATTTTAATTGATATGCAACAAACTTCATTGCGTATCATTTAGTGTTGAGGATTGGACAATTTAAAGTGGCAATATGAGTATTGAAATAAGACAATCAAAAACTGCATCATCTCAATATTATGACTGAAGAATTGGTATCAAGGAGATGAATAGAATCATGAGAATATGGACTGAACGTATACATCACATTTTGCACATAAAATATTGGGAATGTCCAAACTATCAGCAACAGTAGACGCATTACGATAGACCTCCCCCAAAGAAAGAAAAGACATTTCCATCTCTGGTTAGTTTGGTAACGATCTTCACATCCGAGAATTCCGGATGAAAACATATTTATTAAAGTCTTCAACAAACTGTACGTGACCGAAATGCTTCCCAATACAAGCATAAAATCTAAACGTGCAAATCAACATAGTTTTGATGAAGTTGAAAATATTCTCTATTTGGTAGAAGAAACTCGAATGATCAGTTTATAAAGAATTTTTGCACAAGTGGGCATTCCTCAAACAAGGGCAATTCTCACACTCCATAAGCAAGGTTAACGTCTATATCACTTACAATATGTGCATCACTTACAACGGGAAGATTGTGCTAATCGCATATTGCAATTTTGTCGGTGGATAAAAGGTAATCCTCGAGTTGGATCGTATATTGTTTTTACCAATGATGCAACATTCACCCGTGACGCCATCAATAATACTCGCAACTCCTATGTCAGACAATAATCCCCACGCAACAAACAGTTTAAACACATTACAAGTTCTCAGTACGTGTAACGTGGTATGGTTGATAGCCATTTAATTGGCATTTTCATTTTGAAGCTTTGCCTCACGGGAGAGACCATTATTTTACTTTTTTACAAAATTAATTAAAAAACTACTAGCGAATGTTCCTCCAAGCATCAGTATTATCAGTACTCCTGTCACATTTCCCTTGTCAGATCAGGCAACATTGTATGAAGTCTTTTGCTTCTGGTAGTCCTATTAATTTATTCTTTATCGATCTGGTTTAAAAAAGTGGTTTACGAAGTAAAAGGCCACATTCGGGATGCTCTAATTTGACGTAATACTGCAACCGATATTAAAGAAAGTCATGAATCAATCAAAAGAGCAATGAGCTCCCCGTAGACGAAGCACAAAATGTTTAGAAATTGAGGATGGCATTGTTGACCAATTGTTACAAGAACGCAATGATAAAGTAATGTGATTGCGAAACTATGTTGTGATACTGTAACTTGAAAACAAAGAGAAAACGTATAACATTAGAGTTTTAATGAAATTCTTCCTACACACCTATACATATAGAAGTGACTATAAATGATTGAAGCAAATGTATCATTTGACGAACCCAAGAGATTGGATTGCCTAGTCATCTTTACATTTACTTATTTTTTAACTCTATATAGATAGAATTATTTAACTCCAAACTTGTCATTTAGATTAAATTTTAAATAGGCATGCTAACATAAAATTACATCATTGTCCGATAGTTTTTCGGGCATCCTACTGTATATTTTGTCGGTCCTTAGAACAACTGTTCTGGCGCCGTTTCAACGATTCGTAGAGCAACCGTGAAAACTTAAGGATATATTGTATATATATATATATATATATATATATATATATATATATATATATATATATATATATATATATATATATATATATATATTTAACTAATAAACATTATGCACTAGTTTTGTATATTTATTTACTTACAGATGCAGTTACGATTTCTTGGAAATTCTGGAAAGAATCTCAAATTCGACTTTGGATAATATCGCACAAAGCAAAAAACTATGTGGTGATTGGAGTTCAAAACTAAAGTTGTTGCGTTATGTTAGTAAAGGTTCCAAGTTAAAACTACGATTTAGTTCCGATTATTCTCATCGTTATGGAGGTTTTAAAGTTCGAGCGTCAATGGAAAATGGTAACGAATTAGTTATACATCGTGGGTTTTCACGACCAACATCACTTGTAACACAATCTTCTTGCGGATTTCGCCGTGTTATTATAGTCCATACCGATAACTTCTTCAGAATTTATTATCAGAATAATAATTTGGTATTTGCTATCAGACCGGCACTCTGATAATAGAGCCTGGGGAAATCTGGCGCCGTGTTTCACAGTTACCAAAAAACACGGCGAAGCTCGTGAAAAGATTGTACTACAACATTTTTATTAGTTATTGATAGCATATACTAGATCATCTTTAAAGTGTTATCATTGTTCTACGTACATATTTAGCAATATGCTAACGCACATGCATTAATGAGTCAAATTCTATTTTTAATATTATGTTTCTAATTTTAAGATACAATTTCGCATTGATTGATAACTCATTACAAATATAATAATAGTCTTGAAGTTAATTATAATATTAGAATATGAAGTAATAAATTAGATAATTTCGTTGATTCTGTGTTAATTATTAACAGGTGGATAGTTCTTTAAGCTTAAAATTTAATTTGAATACTGATTGGTAAAGAACTAGTCAGAATTTTGTATATCAAAAATTAAAAAACAAACAATATATTTTCCAAAAAATAATTTAAATACAATTAAATACTCGTATCTAAGGAGCAGAAACAAGCTCTTCGAAAAAGTAAATGACAAAGAGGGGATATACATGTATGTATGTGCTATTAACGACCAAAACTGTTAATTATTTATTACAAAGAAGACTGTAACAACTTATCATAAATATAGTTACACAACAGAATTTGTACAATTATTAAGCCAAGATGTACATTACATTATACAATCAATGATAGTCGTAGTTAAATAACACCAACATACAAATAATTCTTAGAGTATATCAGCTAGTCCTTTGATTCATCTAAAGAAGAAAAGGAAATTTTATGAATTATAAACTTCCTCGGATTTCAGAATACTAGAAATTAGCCCTTACACTTATTTCATTCTCATCGAGGTTCATTCATTTTCTCAGATTCTCCCATTCTAATTTGTTTTTGGAGCTATCCAGTCCTTGCAACTTCCAAATTCATGTAACAGTGCACAATAGTTGCATAAATACCTAATTTATAATTAAGTAATTACTTGTTAATTCTGCTCAATGATATCTTGTCATTTCATCTGGCAACACCTAAAGTGGCGACCAATTGTTTTTGGATTAAGTCTTCTAAAACTATGTCATACTTGACAAAAAAAATAATATTGATCTGGCATTTTTTACGTTCACGGGCATTAAATTCCGTGATACCGAAAACGCATACATTACATGATTTTCGATTCATATTGGTCTTGATTAAAAATCACTTACGGGTTCAATTATCTTAAACTCTTCTCGAAAAGAATTTCTTTGCGAAAAGTTACTTCAGGACACTAAATATCAACACAACATGGATATTCATCTAAACATTCTCTCCAGACAAGTTGGCTGAAATGGTTTAGATTTGAGGATATTGTTAGATGCTTCCACAATTTGAAATCAGAATAATCTAAATCAGTTAAGTATTACCTTTTTTGGATTAAGCCATTTTTTAAGATATTGAAAGAAGGAATATTTTTGGAATATAAACCAATGGATAGTGATAACTCCCCGTATTAAAAACGACTTGACCAGCGGGTCGAAAGTGTCGCGATTCAAAACCAGAATGTTGAAATCGTTACGTTGAATGCCACTTAGACAAATAATGATAAAGACCCCATTTTTTTGTTATTATAAAAATATGACTCCGCTGCTACAAAAAGTTCTGCATTCGACTGAAACTTCTAGCAAGAAAAAGTTTGAATAATAACTGGAAGTTAACTTGCAAATAAGGATAGTTAGGCACAACCACAAAAAATTGTTTGGAAAGAATTTATCCAATATTTTGCAAACCGGACTGGTGTAAGAAGGCACGTTGTCTCGATGAAAGAACCATTTACAAGATAGTCTACGAAAATGGTTCTCTTCGAATCCCAAAAAAAATGTAACCAATACCTCACCATCCAATGAAATATTTCGGCGTTCTTTGGGGAAAAGTTAGGTTGAACTAGAGTGCCATTTAGATTGAAAAACATAATGGTGACGCCCTGCTTCATCAATAGTAACAAAAAATCAACTTAATTAAACAGTTTCAATTGATCTCTTAAGGTTCGCGTTCTTTCACGTTGTTGATCACAATTCAAGATTCACAGCAACCATTTTGCTGTCAACGTCGGCATCCTCGATTCTATGTGTAAAATATGTTATACGTACACAATCGATATGATCACGATGGTAGCTATCTCCTTGATATCAATTCTTTAGTCATTCAATAAAACATTAGATTTATTGATGAGTTGTTACATTTCTTGATCCTCCTGGTCGCACATTATCTTGGACACTCATACTGTCACAATAAAAAAATAGTAAAATTAGAATATAATGCTAAGTTTTTCCGAAAGGTAGCACTAATAATCGTATCTTACTTCACATAAAATCATCTTCGAAAATGGCAAACGGAAAGAAATTTAATTGTGCCAATATTACATCACTAAACCGTTTTGATCTGCGTTGTATAGTTGCTCTAATGCAATCACTGTTAATGTTTCAAACAATTTTGTTAAGTTCAATATGTTTGATATTCTTAGCCGAACCTGTTTCTTCAATTTTACCTGCCCAGAACTTACGAGGGGATCCCATAAGTACCCGACCTGACCTAGAGATGGCGGTAGTTGTTTGAAAAATATTACTGTGTTAGAAAATACACAATCTATAAAGCATATATTTCAAGTTTGAAGACGCCACGTTGTTTAGTATTTGTTTGGTAGCCATCAATAGTGAACGTTTTCAGTGAATTTGTAAAAATGGAGAAAATTGGTGATCGTGATACAATACTTTTATTTGAAAGGCCTCAACCCAACCAATATAAAAGCTGAACCGGATTCTACTCTGGGTGAGTCTGCTCCTTCATTTATAATAGTGAAATATTGTGTAGCACTAATGAGATGACGACTCCAGAAATGGTGAAAAAAATCCACAAAGTAGTACTGGATGATCGTCAACTGAAAATGCGCGAGCTAACAGACATAGTAGGCATTTCAAAAAGTGCGATACATCGCATATTATCTGAAAATTTGGACATGAGAAAGCTGTGTGTAAGATGGGTGCCGCGTTTGCTCACACTCGAGAAAAATAAAAGTGTCGTGAAGATGTTTCAATTGAGTTTTAGCGAAATTTTACAACAAAGTAGAATTTTTGCGCCGCTTCATAACCATCGATGAAACATGGGTCCGTCACTTCACACCCGAGACAAAAGAACAACCAAAACAGTGGACTCAAAAGGGAGAACCGGCTCCAAAGAAGGCAAAGACCGTTTCATGTGCAGACAAGGTCATGGAATCTGTTTTTTGTGATGCGCGTTGAATAATTTTCATTGACTATCTTGAAAAAGGAAAAACTTTCAACAGCGAGTATTATGCGAACCTATTGCAACATTTGAGCGAAGAAATCAAGCAAAAACGGCCGCATTTGACGAAGAAGAAAGTGTTGTTTCATCAAGATAATGCACCAACTCACAAATTCGTTATTGCAATGGCCAAAATTAATTAATTAAAGTTTGAATTGCTACCTCATGCACCCTATTCTCCAGATTTAGCCCCCTCGGATTATTTTCTGTTCCCAAAGTTGAAAAGTGGTCAAAGATTTTCCAACGATGAAGAAGTGATGTCGGCAGTTAATGGCTATTTTGAGGAGCAAAACAGTTCTTATTATAAAAAGGGTATCGAGCTTATTGAACATCGCGGGGTGTATAGAGCTGAAAGGAGATTATGTTGAAAAATATATTTCTTTCCAAAATTTTTGTGTTTTCTTTGTTGGGTCGGGTACTTCTGGGACCACCCTCGTAATAGCATAAATAGAGGAAACTTCTGTAATGAGGAATATTAAAATTAATTGGGAAAAACAATCACTATTTTTGTAGAACGATTTAATTATAAAAGCACGCTATTCATCGGACCACTGTTCCATGATTACTAAATGGTATACACAGATAAACGGTTAAACAATAAAAACTACAACCAACTGGTCACAACTACGAACGAACAAAATTAAAACTTTCCGGTCCCTCAAATCACTTCGTATTTCATTTTTATGTTAATTTTTAGAATAGCTTTTACACCGTAAGTATACGTACATATGTATATTTCGGATTTTTACATTTATTTTTGTAGTACGTGTTAGTCAATACTGTTACAAAGGGAACTAGGAAAGTTTTGCAATATGGCACAACAATGAATCGTAAAGCACTTAGTTGCCAACCCAATATAATCAAATATAAAAGTCAAAGCACTGATTTCTTATGCAACACTGTTTAAAGCACCCCACATACTTGTTGAGAAATACAGAACTGATGTTATACATTGAAATCATATAAATAACATGAACAAAACTTCTCTGTATGTACATATATGGTATATGTACAATAGATACAAAGGGTACTAGGAAAGTTTTGCAATATGACTTAACAATGAATCGTAGGAAGCTGCTTGTTGCTGCATGTTGAGACATATTCATATGTGCATAGTAGCCATGAAAATGGGCTCAGTTATTCATTAGCAGTGAGACTGTAAAGTGCTTGCGATGGCATCGTGGTCACGAAATAAGATAAGGGCAGTTTTGCGTTATAAATTAGTGCGTGGTGTAAAAATAGAGCAGTACTTCGAAGAAATGACTCTTGAAGTAGGTGATGTTTGTCCACATCGCACAACGATATTCAGGTGGCATAAAGAATTCCAAAGGGGAAATTAACTGTGGTGGATGCTGAGAGGCCGGGAAGGTCACGAATGTCAGTTACGGAGGAAAACGTTACTGCTGTGAGGAAAATGCTTGGCAAGGATAGGCGAGTGACCTACCAACAGATAGAGGGTACTTTAGGTCTAAATGTTGCAGCGATTCGTTCGATTCTGCATGATCATTTGCACATGAAGAAACTCTGTTCTCTCTGGGTGCCGCATCGACTGACTGAAGAGCAGATGACACTATGTGTGACTTGGTGCCGGGGGATGCTAAAAAAAATTAATAAGGGACAATATCGGTATGTGAACAACATCGTGACAGGCGACCAGACTTGGCTGTACTACTACGATGTGCCGACCAAAGCTCAATACAAAGTTTGGGTCTTTGATGATGAGGACAGAAGAAGAAAATGATAGCTGTATTTTTAAAATTGAGTGGAATTGTGGAACACGTCGTTTTGGACACACAGAAGAGAGTCACAGCTAAGTGGTATACTGAAAAATGCCTGAATAAAGTCATTGGATCTATGAAGAACCTGTGGCCAAAGTCAAGAATGGACACCTGGTTCCTCCATCACGATAATGCTCCGGCTCACCGCGCCAAAGCCTGCACCGAATATTTGACCACGACAGGATTGAAACTTCTCGAGCACCCTCCCTACAGTCCACTGTTCCCGAATGTGAAAATGAAGCTAAAAGGGAGGCGTTTTTCCAGTGATGAGTACCTTCTGCTGGCTTGGGACAACGAGTGTGCTATACTCTCTAGTGAAACTTGGCAGAACTGGTTTAAAAATTGGTTTCGGAGGATGGAGAGGTGTATTGAGTGTAGAGAAAATTACTTTAAAAAAATTAAATAAACAAAGCTGTATTGCAAAACTTTCCTAGATCCTTTGTATATCAGTTTGACTAGATTTATTTCTTTTATTTATACATTTCACTATAAAGGAGATATTTTAAAAATAGCGATTTATCAAAGCTTCAACAAAACTTAATTAATAATAATATAATGTATAACATATAAACAGTAAGACATACATTTAATACTAAAAATAATAAGTCTCTAGCCCAGGTCGTGTTCTTGTTAAAGTATTCCTTTTAGGGCGATTTGTGCATTCAATTTCCTTGCGTATGCAAGTTTTTGTTTACTTTCCTCTCCCTCAGAAATTCTTTCTTTTTATTTATTTACAAACTTTTCTGCGTTTCCAAATGTGTTTGTGTAAATAAATTACAATGTCTCCGAACGGAAACTAATTTTTTCAAATAGAAGTACTATTTAAATAGAAGTACGATAAGGAAATTATGGCTAATCACTATCAAATGTTTTGAAAAATTTCCAAAATTGCGAAAAATAGTAGTACAACTGTTGTCACTAATCATTAGAGCGGTTACATTTTGCCTGCGCATCAGATTCGTAACAAGTACATACCGAATATTTACGGTGACTCATCCAAAGCCAATCGCTATACTCAGTTTGTTTGTTGGTATATCACTCACAATATCGGTTCCTCAATCAAAATTGACCGCTCTAGTAATCATTCAGTTTTCTCTTGAATTTTGCTGTCTGGTGATAGTCAATAAAGAACACAATATATCATTTCTTCGTATACTGTTCGAACCAATCAGCGCGACGTTTTATATAATTTAATTACATTTAGATAATAACAAATAAAATCTCTACATAATATCCCTCTTGATATTTTTTGCAAGACTACATATAACATGTAGATAGTTACCCATAAAAATCAAATAAATGATTAAATTATATTTAATTTAATCATTATATTTAATGATACTTCAATATTTTATATAATTTAGAATAGTAAGTTCAATATGAATACCGTTAAGATTAGCTATTTTAAATTAAAAATTAACAATTCATTTAAACATTCGATATATTCTATTAATTTCCAAAATCTTAAATCGTGCAACCTACTTTTAGAAAAACCATGAAAAAATACGATAGCATAAAACCTCATTAATACAATTAGTTTATTCTTCTCTTACTGTGAATGCTTTGACATCAATATCTAATGTGCTTAACTTGCAAAATGATCTGCAGCCTGTGTTCTAAACATATTCTTTATATTAATAGCATATTTTGCAGTTTCAGTTATGCAGTGCACCGATGATCGATTTAGAATTTTTAACAACACCTGTTATCTTTTCGTTAATTATCCAGAAGTAATGTGGAACACCTCGGAGGAAATATGCACTGGTATTAAATCTCAATTAGCATCCGTACTTACCATTGATGAAGAGAACTTTATAACAAGTAATATTAGAGAAGCTTCAGAATATCGCACAACTGTAGCTTATTGGCTTGGTGCTAAACTGGATAAAAGCGGAAAATTTACATGGACCGACGGGAATGAAATGTTATTTACAAATTGGGTGCCTGGTGAGAAGCCGTTAGAAAATGATATCATGTTTAATACAGGTGATTCATTATGTCTTTCACTACAATGGATACCTTCGACAAATCCATTAATACAAAGCGGCCATTATTGGAAACCTCAAAAGTGTTCGACTATTGGTGGATACGTCTGTAAGCGACCAAGGCAAAGTCTTGAACCAAATGTAAATTTCAACAAAACTGTCAATGGTTCAGAAGGTCAATTAACGACACCGAATTATCCGGGAAATTATTACAACAACTTAGATTTCACCATCAAAATAACAAGCGCAGAAAGAACACGAATAATAATACATTTCGACAGAATAGATATTGAGTATCAAATGGAATGTCTCTATGATTACGTAGAAATTAAAAGTATTAACAACCAAATAAATAGATATAATGACGAAGTTAGATACTGTGGATATCATGATTCTAATATGAACCAGTTTGATTTTGTGTCGCAAATCAATGAAGCGGAGTTAACGTTTCATTCGGACTACTCTATAACTAGAGGTGGGATTTATTTGCACTGGTATTCTGTTGATATCACTGGCTGTCCTGAACAAACGTTGACTGCAAAAGAAGGAGTAATACAAAGTCCCAATTATCCATACTTTCTGTTAGCAAACCTAGATTGTACGTTTACAGTTTTAGCTCCACCAAATAAACGTATATGGTTGGAATTTGTAGATTTTGACTTTTCCTCTGGGAATTACTTTATTAATCAAAGCGAATTTAGATCAGAAGAAGCAATCATTAACATAAAATTGGGATACAATTCTCCTTTAATATACCCTTATAGTAATCCTTATGTATTGACGGAAGGGGCATTTCTTTCTTATTCTGAAAAGCTAATTTTGAAATTACGCACTAGAAATCGGCCAACTGGTCGTGGGTTCAAAGCGATTTATAAAACATTGAATTCGGTCGACGAAGAAAGAATAGTAAATATTCAAAATACAACGTCAGGAGTTTTGTTGCATCTGAATTTTCCAGATATTCCGTCACGAAATACTAACTTCGTGCATCATTTTGTAGCTCCCATCGGACATATGATATCGGTGGAACTGTATAATGTTTTATTGAATAGTTCCGGATGCACGGATAATAATTCAATAGAAATTTATGACAATTACGCGGATGCTAATGGAACGCGCTGGTATTTTTGTTATGATAAGTCGAAAGAACGAACTATAATTCCCAAGCCACCATTTGCCGTAAAATCATATTTAAATACTTTACATTTACGACAAAGAAGTGAATCAAAAGGAGTTCTTCTTAATGCTACCCTGAAGGTTCACTTGGATGAATATTATTTTGAAAAATTAATAAAGCACAAGAGTGATGTAGTAGAATCTTGTAACCCAAATCCCTGTCAACGTGGTGGAAAATGTGTGTCCGTCGGGAATAAAAGAACGTGCCAATGTCAAAAACACTTTACAGGTAAAGTAATAGCAATATCATTCCATGTATTGTTTTAAGTTTGCCTACGCATATATTAAATCATAGAAGGTAATAGATGCTAGATATTTACATAACAGGTTATTATCCTGACGTTTCAGTAATACATATATATATATATATATATATATATATATATATATATATATATATATATTTCTATTTGTTTGTTGGGCCTGTATATGTTTAGTCGCAAATACAGCAAGTAATTTTATAAACATTTTATTCTTTAAAAAGTGCTTTCCTTCACAGTTGGTAGAACACATCTTATTTTCTTGTCAGTAGAGTATAGTGTACCTACGAGGGAGCGTTTTTATATTCGCGGAATGAGCGGGTTGTAGAGGGGTGAGTAGGCGCATTGGGGGCGTGGTCTGTGCAGCGACTCATGATTAGTATAAATACGAAGTTTCATTGTTATTAGACAGTTAGTCTTTGAGCTATCGTCAACCAAGTAACATAATCAGGAGTGAAAAGTGAAATATGGAAAAAATCGAATATCGTGCCGTTATAAAGTTCCTTACCAGGCAAGGAAAATCAGTCGCGACCATAATGAATGAGATGTCATTGGTTTACGGCGACTCTTGTCCAGGAAAAACCATGGTGTACAAGTGGCATAGTTTAGCCCTGCATAAGGTGGGCTTCGAAATTGTGAATCACCCACCCTACAGCCCAAACCTGGCCCCGAGTGATTATTACCTGTTTCCGAAAATGAAAAAAGAGCTGCGGGGTAAAAAATTTACTGCCGATGATGAAGTCAAGGAGGCAGTTTCGGCGTATTTTGCAGATAAAGAGAAATCATTTTTTTATGAGGGTATAAATAAATTAATTGAAAGATATGAAAAATGTATCCGTCTTGCAGGTGAATATATTGAAAAAGAAAAATAATTTGGTTTTTTTATTTCCACCCCTTGTCCCCCATTCCGCGAATATAAAAACGCTCCCTCGTATGTCCTATCTGTATAGTATTTCCCATTCCGCTTTTGATATATAGCTGAAATAGCATTTTCGTTGGCTTTTCTGTTTTCTAAATTCTGCTGTTTCGAATGGCTCTTGTGATCGTTTTCTATAATTGTCATTCTCTTGTTTAAGACCTATAAATCACCGCCCTTGTAACAGAGTTTAGTATGCTGTGAAGATAGGTATCAAACATCTGTTCGTACAGACTGTTTTCCTGTAAAGTGTATGTCCTAGTGAGTCGTCCTGGTTTCTGAAGGTCAGTACATCTGTAACTGATTTTCTTCTTCTATTTCGGTGGTGAATGTTATATCGAATAACTTGTATTCAAATGATTCAAAAAAAAGTTTGACTTAAGTAAGGCAAGTAAGGCAGGATCGCGCTACATATCGTAGTCAGAGTATTGGTTAGTGAACAGCACTAACATCACAAAGTACTAGAAAGTGATTAGCACTGCCATTAATTTCAATTTGCCTATTTTTGCTTTTTTCATATGATATGGGAATTTTCTGCAGGATTAATTGTCTCTTTGTTTCTGAATAATAATAGAAAATCAACGTCTCATCACATGCCATGATCTTTTCCAGTTAGGCAATACCCGCTGTAAGTTGTCGCGTGAAAACCATTTTGCGCATGTTCAATAGGTCGTCTAAAATTTGTCGGCCAATCCCTTTATCAATACATATCATGTGTGCCACCATCGGAATTGGAATCAATCTGAATAATTTTCCCAACATTTTATTCTGTTGTTCTCGGGACATATCGCCCTAGTCATTTTGTCATCTTCGACATTCTTTTATTCACCGTAAAGTTGATTCGATTTTTTGAAATTAAATTTTTTTTGTGTTATCGCCACTCTTTCGCCTATTAATTTTTTTTTGCTTCTTCAAGGTCAACTATAATTAAATAACTAATAATTAAAACTATGTCAATATCCAGCTGATGCGTTTGGATAAATTTGATTTCTCTAGCTCGAACTGTTGCAGATTTCTTAAGATTAGTTTCTTGTCGGATTTCATCTGGTCGATCTACGGGTGGTTGCGTTATAGTGGCTATAGTGGTATCTAGTGTTATCTCGTATCAATCTATGGGTACCCCTCTTCTTGCTTGCATTGCTCCTTTAATTGACTTGATTACATGCGACCGTCTGTATAATTCTTTCAATTTTCTTCTAATAAACGTTTACGTTTCTCCTGATACGTAACTGGATATCTTTGAATTCTTTTCTGAGGCAATTGAAATTCATCTTCCAAATAAGCCGGTTATACTCACTGAGGATTTGACGTACCTTCATTTTATTCGCAAAAAAATAGTGTCCTGACAAATTGCTACTTGTTTCAGAGGACCCTCGTTAACCTGCTTTATGTATTAATATTCAGTATTATTCCCAACAACACTTTCCTCCTCAGTTTCCAATCTCCTGTAAAACTCATTACAATTTTCGTAAAGCCAAAAACTGTGATGATAGATCTTCCCTTGACTATTTTAATAATGTTAACCTTGCATTAGAAGCTTTTTATGTTATTTATAACATATGCGATAAGACTGTTTCTAAGCTTAAATCTTTCCCTGTATCATCTCATCCTTCGCGGTTCAGTAGTGAAATTATAATCAATTTGCGCTACTATCATAATAAATGGAAATCTTCTTGCGTTCATTATTATGACGAGTTTAAAACTTCGCAGTTTAATCAAAATGTAATTTTTGTTCGCTGCAAGATATACTTATCGAATACTGAGCTCTCTATTAAAGAAAATCCTCAACACCGATTATCTTCTCTTCATTTAAAGCAGGACACTTCGCGAATATCTGTAGTAAAATACGACGACTTGAAAGAACTAGACAATCCGCAGGACATTATTGATTCATTTGCACATTATTTTTTCGAGGTTTACACTATCCGGTCTCTTAAGTACGATCCATTAAATTTCTATAGAGCTCCCCACTTTCTGGATTAACTCAGTTCATGAAGAAACCCTGATTCAAATTATGTTGCGAATAGTTTCACTGTGCTGATATGGTTCCTAACTTCATTATTAAAAATGCTTGTTATTCGCTCACTCATCCTTATCAATCTTGATATTTCTACCTCTGTATTTTAAGTTTTTAAGAAAAGTGATAAATCTAGTTTCTCCAATTATCGTTCTGTGGCAATACTTTCGAGCCTTTCTCAGATATTTGAGCAATATTTATACAATTCCATTTTTGTAATATCCGTTCCTATATTTTTCCACGTCAGCACGGTTTCCTCCCGGTGAGATCTACTGTGACTAAGCTGTCTTATTTCATGCAGTTTATATGTGTATAATCAGAGCATGTAGACCATATATGATATATACTGTCTTTTCTCGTGCATTCGACACAATAGAACATCAAATATTACTAGATAAATTACTTTTATTATTTCGCGCTTTGCTTCCTTAAGTTAATACAAACTTATCTCGAGAACCGAATCAATTGAATCAACGGATCCAGTTCAACAACATTTACTTACTCATCTGTTGTTCATGCCTTGCGTTATACCGATGTCATAAAAAATTTTACCACTATTTCTTCTATCAAAAATGATAAATATTTTGTTATGTCATTTACCCGTAAGCTAACTCCTTTTCCTTCCTCGTATTTCGTAGATGAACATCCTTATGTTTCGACTCTATCAAAGACCTCGGTATTTTGTTTGATTCGTTAATGAACTTTAACTTTCATAATAACAAAATATGTCGTTCTGCGCTTAAGAGCGATGGCTTTATATTGAGGACTACACAGTATGTTAGTGATATTGGTTTATTAAAAACATTTTTTTACGTTGGTTGTTAGTAAATTGAAAAACCTGACGTTTAAATCTTCTGACGTGGTAGCGACTACAGTCTTTTGTTAGAGGAGCACAATGCTTGTTTTCTTGATAAATTGGTGAATTGAGCGTTCAGATTTTTGTCCAAGAAGTGTGACCACGTTCTGCTCTGAAAAGCTCCTTTAATGCATATGTATGTCCAGAAATACAAATAACATATATACTGATATTTTTGTGGGTAATGTCAATTTATAATTTTATTTTCAGTTATTTTTGTTTAATTTCTGTAATATTTATTTATTTTTTTAAAGAACTTCATTTACTTTTGTAAATTATCCTTTCTTTGGATGTGCTATGTACATATGTATTTTTGCTCTGTAATTGAGTTCACCTGTTGAGCAATAAAGTATATTATTATTATTAACTATGAAACTATGAAAAGAACACAATGTGGACTGTAATATCAAAAAGTGCATAAAATACAGTAAATAAACAAATTTATATTGCGATTTATATTATGAGTATATATGTAAATACTATGTCAAAATTTACTTTTCTGTTCATTGTTTTAATAATTAATAACTATTTAATTGTAGTTGACTCTGAACAAGCCCAAAAAATTAATGGACAAAATATTGGTGAAAAAATCTCTAAATTTTTGAATTTAGATATAGGGAAAACTCAAGAAGGTTTTCCTAGAATATTTTATAGAATTCAAATGTGCAATAAAAAGTACATCCTTCAAGTCCAACATCACGAAAGTATTTTGCTTGAATAGAACATGAGCACTTATTATTTTCAAATTTTTAGGAAAAAAAATACGTTTATCGAAGAGTTACAATCACACCTTGTATTACATAATTATTAAATTGTAATTTAAATTTGAATACTCCTCTAACAATTACTATGATTATAATTCACTTACATCGACATTGTTTGCCTTCAATGATGTATAATATAAAAATCTAAAACACAAAGTACGTATTTACATCTCCGTCCTATTAAGCCAAATCCTGAATAGATTATAGGGGCCATTACAAATACCTCGTTAATCTATTTATCAAGAAGGATGGTAAATAATATTTATTCTCTAGATGCCATTCTCTGACAAGAAAACCCAGGCAAAAGGGAAAGTTTACAACAATCGAATGTTGTGAATTTGTATAAAATTTCAATACAAAAATAACACATTTTTCTTAATAACGCCACCATAAATATACTTTTTCGTCATTCTTGAAAATATCTCGATAATTAAGAACATTAATAACTGATTTTTTTTCTATTAACAACTAGAAATAATGTATTTCATATATATATATATATATATATATGCTTCGCGTTTTAGATTTTTGCACATGAACATGATTAACGATTTTGTGTAATCCTAATATTATTATTATCCATTGCATAAATTTTAAAGTATGAGAGTGAAGTGAAATGTTCTAGGCGTGACACATAAATAGCGATCAAATTATAAGCTTGTTTTCTGAAGCAACAATATGTTAGAATATGATCTACCAATCATCATTCATGAGTGTACATTCAACAAGTTTTTATTCGAATTTGAAGTAAACAGCTTTTACATATTCATTAATATGGAGAAATCTGAGTATCGGGTAACAATTTAAGACTTCGTTTTACAGGGTTTAACACCAACTGAAATAAAAACCGAGATAATGATATTCCGTCGTTTTCAATAATAAAAAAGTGCATAGCAAAATTTAAACGTTTTTGTACATCGATGAGATAAGCGTACTGGAAAACTAAAATCTGACTATGTAATTGAAAAAGTCTATAGCGCAATGTTAAATAATAATCATCTAATCAAGGTACTGGAGCTAGTAGACAGATGAAGGGGTAAGATACATTTTATATAAGCATAAGCATAAAACGTCAAATAATGAACAATTCGGTTCTGTGTTTGGAGCTTTTTCAACTTTTCACTGTTTCATGACTGTTGATGAGACATATGTATATCCATTACTATACATTTGAAACAAAACAAGTGTCTAGATAACGAGTGAAAGCTGGTTCAAGTGCCCCCAAAAAAAATATAACATTTTACGAGAATATTATGCATATTATTGAATAAAGTAGATATTCAAATAAAAAACAGGACCATATTTAACAAAGAAAAAAGTGTGTTTCACAGCAATACGCTCGCCGCCTAGTACCGGTAACTTCCCCTTCTTTAAACAATTTTACTATAAATAGCTTGAGTAAGGCTGAACTAAGTTTGCAGAGTTGGCAACTGAGTACTTACAAAATAAAAATTCTGGAACTAAAACTGCATTTTTTTATTAGGCAGACAATATTTCACTTCATTCTCGTAATATTAAACATGAAATTATAATTATAAAGTACTAAAGTATATATACGAACTACTTAAGTATAACTTTATTACAGGTTTATTTTGTGCCTTAACGCAATGTGATTTGGAACCATGTAACTTTGGAAGCTGTGAATTAACCGAAACATCCTTCAAGTGCCACTGTAAAAATGGTTATACCGGTCCTACTTGTGAACAAAAACGAAAACCTTGTCAGGATAATCCCTGTGAAAGTCGCGGCATTTGTACAGAAAGAGGTGATAGTTTTCAATGCAAATGTCATGCCTGGTGGGAAGGTACTCGTTGTGAAAAACGTATAATGAACATACCGTACAAACCGCTAAGCGAAAGAATGCTGCATGAACCATTTTGGCTTGGTTTGATGACAGTTACTATCGTAATGGGCATTATTGGACTAGTATGGTGTGCGAAACGACACTTTCCTGAAAAAATAGAAAAACTACTTGCCGAAGACGATGACCGTACTAGAAGCACAAGTAAGAATAATTTAATTATAATAATTCTCTGAAATATTTAATTAGATTATTATCAAAAAGGTAAAATAAAAAAATTACTTTATTAAATTCGAACAATACCGCTGCTAAATTTATGTATGTATTACGGATCAATTTTTTAAGTACATTTCTAATGACCAACGATGTAACATCATATTCATATTCAAGGACACTAATTTGAACACTCATGTAGTTTCATACGGTAAATTTTATAATTTTCCCATATCCTAATAATTTCAAAATATATCTTATATTCTTTTGACATTTTAAAACACCATAAACAGACTTTATTTATAATTTGTAACGATTTATTGAGAATGTATATATCTATTAATAATCCAATATTTTTATGCATAAGGTAAAAACTAAAACTTTTATTTTCAAATTACAGTTTCAAGTCTTCGCAGTACATCTGTTAGAGAACAATTGGCCGCTTCAGCATCAGCAGCAGTTTCAATAAACCCCAACCCAGGCCCAGGAGTACCCAGATCACTTTTCGGCCGCCTCGGTATCCGCAAGCCATCAATCCTCAGCCTCACCAGTCCACACGCCAGCGGCTACTCACCCGCCACCGCGCGTACCTTTAGTTTGGACGATTTGCTAAAACCTCCCCCGAGACGTAAGGCCCAGAGCCAAATCGATGTATCAATATATTCTATTTTTTTCCTTTTCATAATTCTTTACTCTTTCTCTATCTCTCTCTCTTTCTTCTCTAAATCTATGTTATGGATCCTATAATCAGATATATCCCATCCTATCACAATTATTGCGTGTGGCTGGTAGGTTGCACAGTTTCTCTATGTGTAGTATTCACAGAAACGCTGTCATGTTATATACTAAAGCACAGCTAACACTCAAATCTTGCTCTATAGAATAGTTACTACAAGCTTTTAAAACCATGGCTTGTATGACTTTCACAAAAGAACGTTATATATTAACTGTTTCATTTTTTCAGGTTCTCCATCGCCAAAGAAAAAAAGAAATAACTCCACACCTACAAAAAAAAACGCTGCCGAAAAAAAACAAATATTACAACAACTGGTTAGTCCTGCCATAAATAAACAAAATTCTCGTAAAGTTAGTTTAGGAGAGTTAATACAAATGAGTGAGCGTAAGCTAAAAGATCAAAAACAAGGTGATTCTACAGAAGAAATCAAAGAAACCAAACTTATAGGTAAAGATATTTCAGCGGGACAGCTATCGCTGGTCGATCCCAAATTAGAAAAAAAGGTGACTTTCGCAAGATTGCTCAGTAAAGTTTCACAAGAGATGAGTTCCGGATCTGACATTGAATTGGGCATCATGCAAGCAAACAAACTTAGCTGTGCGTTTGCTCGGCCTAATAGTACACCACCATCGCCTGGAGCAAACGTAAGATCTCCTAATAGTACATCAAGTAATCAAGGAAGTGATTCACTAACAAGTTCAGATTTAGCCATACCTTCGGCATTAAGTTCCAGTGTTTCAGATTTGATATCGAATAGAAAACCGGCACGTTTACCTAATCGTCAGAAGCCTGCAAGTGCGGACTCAATTTTGGCAATGTTTAGAAACTTCTCATCGAGCTCTGCTGGTGTCAATATGTCTTCTTCCCTACGCGTTTCACCTTCTACAACTCCAACAGCATCTAGTCCACAAGATGATGGGGTTGGAGATGATGAATCATCTACGTCATCCATTCATACTCCTATATCTTTCTCAAGCGGTCCTCCCGAAAGTCCAGTTCTTCACAGATCGTCTCAGAGTACTATAGAGGTGCCAGTTTTGGACCCGTTGAGTGCTCATAAATCCACTTCTGGTGGCAGTAATTTCTTACATCCACCAACGATACTTCTAGAGATACCTAGCACAATCAACAAGTGCCTTTCACCGATACGAGAAATGCCGACACCCTTGCCTTCCCCAATGCCATCGCCTGCGTTGACTCCTGTAATGAGAAGAAGTCATTTACCAGAACCAGTTGACGAGTTGGACAACAGCGATGACAGAATATCTATTGAACTTCCAAACATATCTATCAGTGATGAAGGAGATGAAGATGACATGCACAGTATACAAGATATAGCCATTGACCCACAGGCAGAAGATGGCTTATTACAAGAAGAAGTTGCGGCCATGCAACAAGGTTCTCCGTCCGCAATGTTTAAAATTAAGGTATATTTTTATCAGTATTTTATTTAGTAATTTATGTACTTTTTCCCAATTGAATTTTAAGCGCCAACGTTATCAAAATTGAGAGAGCTTTAAGAGTATTAATGTATCATGAATTTGATACATTTTCTTATCATAAGTGTTAAATTTAAGAGAAATCGATGTGGATACCAAAAAAAGAAAAACTAGTCCCTCAGACTGGATTTAAGTTAATATAAAAAGAGTCAATAAATGTATGATTACTGGTATCGTTCTAATACTTGTTTGAGGACAAAATTGATTTCAAAATACTAATTAGTATCTTTGTTTATTTTACTATCTCTATATCGCGTTGTATCGTATTTGTTCCCACCTAGGAATATGTTATCTATTTCCTGAGAAAAATGGACGCAACGTTTCAATAGAATCTCATTACCATTTCAAGTGATCATCCTCCTCTGACAATTTTCGTCTGATTGTAATTGTCTCTCGTTATTTTCAACATGTATTATTTATTATGCTTTTCAATGAATTTATGATTAAAACAAGCTTTTATTACCTATATGTACGTATGTGCTGGTTATCCTTAAATATAATAAATGTTAATAACATTTATATAAAATATATATCATTGACTGAAACTACCGTTCATGTTTGGGTGAACTGTACCAAATTAATAACCAGGATTTGATATCATTATCCTCCTTTTTTTTAATTTAGCAAGCCCTCGTTTTTCTCAAATTTTTCTTTTCTTGGTTCAATAATTCTCTAACGTTCTTTCACAATTCTTCTCATTGCTAATTCCTGAAATTTTAACTTATGTCCTTATTGAATCCCAATATTTTTGGAAATATGTTAAATATTTTTTATTACTGTGATTAACAAAAAGTATTTAATATATTTGTTTTTTAATGCACATTTCTGATCAAAATTTAAAGGAGAGAAATAAACTAAAAGCTTGGAATAATTTGAAAAAAACTTTATTCTGACCCTTGACTGTTAACCTACAAGATATCATTAGCTGTATAACAATCGCAAAATTTTTAAGCACAAAACGAATTATACAAAAAAGAGAAAGTGTTCGTGACAAAAACATTACGTAATAACATTACAAGGATTATTTATGGAAGTGTGACACATAGGTCTCACTTCCAAGGAGGTGATGTATTATAAAGAAGAAATTATGCCATACTATTACGATAATTCATACGTCCATATTTTAATAAGTAGATTATCTTCCTCAATAAAAAGTAAAGTCGTTGACGTGGAACAGTAAAGTCTGATAACAGGTGATTGCAAGGTTATAAACTAGCGGCATATTGAAGTTAGCCAAATCCGTAGGCAATACTTCCGATTACTCTCAGAACAGACTTTACGCAAGAGTCGAATGAATAGCAATTGTAGGTTACGTTACGACCTGTAAATTTAGATTGCTTATATGTGTTTTATGATATTATACACAAATCTATCGACTTTATAATTAAGTGAAATTATGGGAACTTTTCAATCATCTTGCAAAGAATAGTCTTTCCTTTTTAAATTGAAAAGACCCATGGAGTTAAATTCTTTAAATGTCGCCGAAAATTAATTTATGCTCTTCATATGAATTTTGACATTATGTAAATCAATATCTCAAAAACGTCCATGTTTAATCTCCATCATTGACATCGCAAGATTTTTAATACGACAAAATTCAATAATGTCAAGTACAACTTTCATCTATCTTGACAAAAAGTACAATATATAAACAAGTTGCTAATACACATCCATTGTGGTACAAGTATCACATTTCTATTTTAGTCATCGCCCTACTAACTAAATAAAATAGACAATCCGATTAAACATTTTCGAAGTGTTTATGTGTAAAATACACTTCAACACAATGGGCAGATTATATTTGAAACAGATAGGTCGTATAATATAGGATAAACTTTATTCAATTTAGTAGAATATGATTGAAGTCAATTAGGATTTATTTATCCTTGTTTGCAATTACTTTTTAATTGACATTACGTATTGATATTGCAATAATAATCTATAATAATACATAATTATAGAAAGTTCTTAATATGATATATTTTCAGTCACGACCACCACCTCTTGGACAAACTGGTGAAACACTCCAAGTACCGAACATAGAAGCACCAGAGTCTTCACTGCCTCTGCCGCCATTGGTCATACCAACAGTCACAATTCAGACGCCTTCTCCAACTCACAAAAAGGCTACTTTTTATGGATTTCCAGGTTCACCTCCTCCAAAATCTCAAGAAGATCACTTTCAATTTTCTAATATTAAACCTCAAAGGAAAATGCTAAAAGAGTTTGATAAGCCTACATCACTTGATCTACCTTGTACGCCTCCGTTAATAACAATTACCTGTAATCTTAGTGAAGCAGAATCAGATACAGAACCAATATCACCCGCAATAAAAACATCTAGTCATTTAAATGTCTCTTCAAGTGGTATGACATATCTTAGTCCATTTTCTATGGTAACAAGAGGCGATCATAATGCTTCTGAATCAAATTTAAGTTCCTCTGGGTACAGTTCTATGGCTAGTCCTGGCCCATCAAGGTGCGGATCTAGTAATCCACTCTGCCCCCCTGAAATTGAAGATCCAAGTCCACCAGGACCTGTATCTATGAATTTACATCCCCCTCTCAGAAGAAATATGCCTATATTGAAATCAGAAGCAAATATATCAGAATGCGGAACCTCAGCCAACAGGAAAGAACAATGCAATCGACCTAGGGGTAGATCAGATTCCGAAACTCTTTCAGACGATCCTCTTCTTGAATCAAATGATGAAGGGATAGGAACAGACCATATAGATGAAAAAATAGAGGATGGTGAAGTTAAAAGTGCAAAAGAATTAGAAGTTTTTATAAATGATGCTTCGAAGAAAATAAAACTTGATTTGCCTTTAATAACTACAACTGCCAACTGTTCAACAAAATGTTCTGTGTCGGAAGACAGCATGAAGCGATTATTGCCACCCTTGACGAAAAAAACATTACAATTACCATCAATAATAGTACAGTGTGACACACTTTCTTTAGATAAATGTGTAAGTCCGGTCAGTTCTCGTAGTGAAAGTCCATTAAGTGATCGAACTAGTGGTGTTGGTCGTTTTTCTCCACACTTTTATAGTAGACACAAAGATCTGTTACCCTTTACGGATTCAGACGGACTTTATGATTTTCCTAGTTCTGATAAAGTTAATATTTGTTATTCAAGTCAACAGCACAGAAAATCCGTCGGCAGAAAGAGAGAAAAGAAACCTCTACGCGCATCTAAAACGTCTAGTCCAACGAAAGGACCGAATTTTAGTTGTACTTACCATTTAGAATTACCAAAAAAAGAACTAACATCTAAAACACATGCACCGCGTAAAACTAGTCCAAAACGTAGGGTACGCACGCAGAAGCTGATGAGTTCTTCGTCTAGTTCAGATAGTATTATATCTGCTAGAGAAATTAGACTATCCTCATCAAGTCCCAGTCCGGAAACTATAAGATGGGTATCGTCGGTGGACTGTTTTTCAGAAAAAATGAAATCTCCAGAAGCATCTGGCGAAGAGACTACTGACGTATGTAATTTTTATCTTTTACTTCAATTTCTAGAACAAACATCTAAACATTAGCGAGCTTATTTTGAATCTATCCATTAGTACAAATTAGTAAAGTAGAGCTAATATTCAAGTATCAGATTTATAAGTTCTTTTGACCTTAGGTTTCCTATTTTATATCATTTAAAACTCATAATAACGAAATGATTCTGTGGTTTGTAAGGTTAATTTATACGGAAGTCTAGAAAAAAGATGGATGATTATCTCTTTTAATAACATATATCACTGCATTTTAACACCGTAAGAGATCGTTTATGTTAAGCCTTAGATTCACAAACGTTATCATTACACTGGTAATAAATATAAAGTTGTTTCTTGTCGAAAACCTTCAAGTATTTTGTTTTCTGTTTATTTCAAACAATAACAACAATCTGTTCCGACCAATTTGACTTTTTAAATCCGTAAGCAAATATATACAATTAGGAATCTATAGGTCTACCGAATACTGCAAACTTTAGGCCAGGCAACCTAGATGACCATCTCAGTCGTATTTCCTACTGTTTAGCGTGACCACAGACGTCGCATTCCACAAACTAAAATTTTTGGAGGAGTAACAGTAATAATTGCAACTATTGTGAATTATTTATCTATAGTCGTAAAACCACTTGGTTCAATTAAATTACATAAAACACTTAAATATTGAAAATTGTCTTTATAATACAATGGAGCTTTAAAATAGGGAGGCTTTTCAATTAAAAATACCCATTTGTTCCAAAATAAATAAACAAAAGTACACATTTATTATACTGGAATGAAATGAAACATATCAGTACCGATATAAAAATAAGTTTGTTCTACTTGTGACCAAATTAAACGTATAAATACGATTTGTTAACACTACATCTTCAATAAAATTACTTTTTTCAGAACAAGTAATATGAATATGGAGAGTATACTGTATACTCGAGAGTCATATTTAAAATATCGATAAATTATAAAAGCGTATGACCAGTACTTTTCTGTTCGTATACAAATGTGTAAAGTTTTTGCTTCAAATTGTATAAGAATTATAATATTTCATTTATTTACTCAGGCTCTATTAGCTAACACTTTAAATAACCAATTTACGTATTCATCGTAAAGGTATCAAATTATTAACATTAAAGATTATCATTACCCAGTTAGTAAATAACTAATAGTAACAATAAGTTACTCACTTGTCACTCCAGCACTGTCCCAGAAGGTTTTTCATGATTTCCCCATTTTTCTACGTGAGTACTGACAGCCAAAAATTTTAAATCTGACTATGAATGCGAACGCAGTAATTTATGGCCTGACAATATTTAATTTTTGTATTATAAAACTTCCTATATAAAAAAGTACTTTAAGAAAATGCAAATCAAAATTATGTATCTACCAGGACAAGAAAATTGTTACAAGGAGAAGAAATTTAATGTTTTTCTTTTTCATGCTATAACTCCAAAAATACATATGCAGAAATTTGGAATTGTGTATGCGAGATACCCATGCTGGAAATGATATGTAGGAGACGTGGTATATTACATTTACAGTCGTATTAATAATAATTGCTTATTTAGATCTCTGTAGTTTTTGATTAAAGCTATAAAGTTTTTGAAAATCCATTTCTTTAATTTTAGGATGCCAATAGCATAATGCTACCTAGGTCTGATCAAGATCTATATAGGCATAAGAAAATTAGTAGGCTACGCACTATTAGTCATCAAATAAGGTAAAGATATTTATTTCACCTTAGAATATTGACTAAAAATCGTTTAATATTTGTTTATAGATTTTTAAGAAGACTGGAGCAAAGTTTAAAGAAAAAAGAGCGAACTGTCAGTCCAACAGATATCTTTAACAGTGACGAAGATTCTCCCCGCGCAACATCTCCTCTTTTGCAAATGAAAGAATCCAAAGTAGAAATTAGAAAAAGCAGTAGCAGCAGCAGGTTACAAAGCAATACAAATTACGTACCATCCAGACATAGGCAAGGGAAATTCAGCAAAGGCGAACTTTTGATACCAGAACAGGACAGAGCATGGAAAAAAGTAGTTATAACCGGAAATGGACACTCAGATTAAATGCTGTGCTAGTACTTTCAATTGGAGTATAAATAATATTCTAAACATCGAACAATCATAATATACAAAGAATAAATTAAATTCAAATGCAATATTTTATATATATTAATAAAAATGTAAAACCGAAGAGACCTTATAAAGTGCAAAACAAATGCATATGCAAAAGTTTATTTAAATGCTCAATTACATGCGATATTGTAGAATAAATGTCTGCACATCGATAGATTTAAAAGAAATTTTGAAATAAAATACACTTAAGCCTAAAAATTAGCAAATATTAATACAAACATAATTTAGTAAATAAATTACACATGTATATATTGTTAACTATCGCAATAATATTAAGTAATTTTATCAATATCGATACATTTATACATATATAATTAAATTATCTTAATAAAATACATATGCCATTTAATTTGGCATAGTTACAATATACTTACATAGTAAGGCTTTGTACATGAGACTGATTTTCTACTATTCATGTTAGCAATCTTGTTGAAACTATAATATTGCACTTTTGTTGTCTAATGTAATCCTTCACTCATGAATATAATTATACGGGTATCGTTTTTACCTTGGTACCACTGTGATAGCACAGACACATTAATCTAATTTCAGTAGAGTTTACAAACTACAGCAATATATTGGAGGGAACAAGAACTATTTTAATCACTATATGAGCAATTAATCTAGTCTTGGCATACATTATTGTTATATATTGTATTTCAGATAACTTCTATAAATGAATCTCAACAATAAACGAGATTCATGTGTTTCATTTTTAATTGTATGAAATACCATGTATTTTATGCATTCATATATGCTGTTCTCAACAATATTTCAAAAATAAAAATGCTTGTTTTTAATTGATGTACATTTTTTCTTATCTTATTTTACTCACAAAAATACTTCTTCAAATATTCTTTATTTCAAATTCGTTGCATTTAGTGATCTTTTTTATGTTTATAAATACATTATATATATATATATATATATATATATATATATATATATATATATACTTTTATTTATTTATTTAACCGCTTAAGGACATAAATCTAGTAAATTCGTTTTAAACTGTTTACGCTTAGATAAAGATATACAATTACTGTGTATAGCTGAGTTGACTCGAGAATGTTTCACGGGTTTGTCTAGCGCATGACAAAATTTTTAAGGTAGGTTATGAGTAGATGCGGATATTTCTTTATACAAGTTAATTCGATTCACATTACCTGGGATTCACATTGTTTTTATTTTTTAGTGATATTTTACGCTATTGTATATGTAAATATGGGTGTTCTCCCAGGTTAGATTTGAGCAAGATTTAGGTGTTGGTGAGTTTAATTGGAACCATCTTTTGGATAGTTTTTAACTTTCCTGAGTATTAAAATTTCTTCGTCTATGCAATATTTTATTTTATTTTATTTTTCATTCTATAACCTGTAACTATTTTTAAGTAACCAACAAATCTACATTTACTCCCTTTATTATCAAATTATGTTCTTAATGAATCTGGTATCCTAACATAAATTATGAAACCAAAAACATATTTGAAACAATAGTTTTTCTTCCTAGCCGCAGTTCATTTGTATCTCTTTTTTGGCAAACATGATTTTGTAATATTTGTTACACAAGCGGCTATAAGTACAGCTACCTCCAAAAATCTTTTTGGTTCCATAATCATTGACCTCCCTTTATTTATTCATGTTTGATTTATTTAATTGAGAAGTACGTGGAATCTGAAATCCCTTTTCAATACAAAAGTCTGACATTGCTTTTAAACAATATTCTCCTCCATTGTTGCACCTTGGTTTTGATATCCTTTTATCATAGAAAAATGATGACCCATAGTTTTTAGGCTGCTTGATGTACAGATACTACCACATAAACTTTAACCATGTATCCGCAAATATATTTGCCGTGTTCATGTAGAACGGTCTATATAGCTTAGCATGTAAACCCACTAGCGATCCCAGCATGCTTTGCGAGCATTTAGACGCCATTTGCAGCCGTCTCGTCTGTCTGTGTGCTGAGCTGTAAAAATTTATAACGTTTAAAAAAATCAATTCGTCCGCCGACTGTGCGATGCGATCTGTAATTCTATTCTTGAGCGCGAGAATTTTGGCAGCAGCACAAATTCACGGTCAGATATGTGAAATGTACGCTGATAATGCTATAAGTAATAGTAAAATTCGAAAGTGAGTGAGAATATTCAATTCATTAGTGCGCATAATGAGCTACGCCCAAACCGACCTTCTCTGATTTCTGAAGATTTGGTTTGTGATGTAGACAACAAAATTCGAGAGGATCAACGAGTCACGATTTCAAAGTTATCAATTGATTTTCGACAAATTTCAAGATCAGTTTTGTACATCATTGTTTCGGAAAAACTGTGAAAATTGTAATGTCGATGTGTACCAAGACCGCTTTCTGACGATCGTAAAACAAAAAGATTGGGTCGGCCTTTACCGTTTTCGACTCGGCACAAAAAATCATGGCAACTGTCTTTGAGGACAGGAAAGGGATTTTGTTAGTGGATTTTATAGCGACAGACACAACTATCAATTCTGATATTGTGTGACCCTGAGAAAACTCCGACATGTTACATACAAAGCAAGCGTCGTGGCTTCTTGTCTTCCGGTGTGAGATTGCTCTCCATTCCAATGCAAGGTCACATGTTTCTGCACAAACACAAGGTCTAATCAGGTCTTTTAGATGGGAACAACTGGATCATCCACCATACATTCCAGATCTTGCAGCCAGTGATTTTCAACGATTTAACGACTACGAAAAAGTGAAAGTTGGAGCCGTGGATTGGGCTTTTTCACAGGCAACAGATTTCTTTGACGTCGAAATTCAAAAACTCGTTGAACGGTATGACAAATGTTTAAACAAAAATGGAAATTATGTAGAAAACTATATGATAATATGGAAATAAATATATTTTAATGATATTTACAGTATTATTCTTCTTATTAAAAACGGACTTTATTTAAAAAGCAACTCTCGTAGATAACATGGTGGTTCAATATCAACTAGCACAACGATGTCTCTAAACTTTAAAAAGCA
Organism: Dermolepida albohirtum; assembly: GCA_031893035.1. Taxonomy (NCBI): domain Eukaryota; kingdom Metazoa; phylum Arthropoda; class Insecta; order Coleoptera; family Scarabaeidae; genus Dermolepida; species Dermolepida albohirtum. Next base: position 48,864 of record JAVIWB010001200.1, read on the forward strand.
ATACAAAAGCAACAAATATATGTATAAGTAAGACATCAGTAAAATAAATATATCGCCATATCCGAATACATCACAAGATTCCTATATATTTAGCAAAAAAAATTAAGTGGGAAACTTCTCACACATTTCGAGCGAAAGAGAGAATGCAGTAGTGTTGAAGATTTTTGTTATCAGCTCGTTAGTTATTTGAATTACACGCAATGAATATCATTGTTCGTTTTTTAAATGAAATATACGAAAGCTCTCTCTAATTACGGCTCGATCTAAAAATATTGGGCCAAAATTAAGGTTTCAAATGTAAACCTCTTTTTTTTTGGTAGCAATTGTACATCATAATGTGTTCAAAACCAGACATTTGTTTTAGCATTAATTATTTTGGAAAATTGCAAGACTGCTGCGGATATTTATTTCAACGATCTTTTAAGGGCGCCACGACACTTCCTCTGTACGAATAAATAGACCAAATAGTACCCCGGCACCAACACTTTCTAGATGACATTTTCCATAGCTTTATACCTACAACTGCTAAAAACCAATACCCTATAATAAACCTTGCGTGTTTTCTAAATCTGGTCCTTATTACCAGATTTAAAAATAAGTAGTATTCTAGACAATTTCCAGGCAGCAGGAAACTTCTTTTTCACCATTATCAGATTAAAAGTATAATGAAGTGGCAAAATCTCTAATAATAAATTCAGGAATACCATCAAAACCCATAGTAAGTTTGCCTTTTAAGCTAGCCAGTCCCCGAGAAACATCATATTCAGTGAACTATTTTAAAATAAATTCCGATGTAAAGATATTATCATTAGTATCAGGAGATATATCAATGTCGATCCTTGTGTACACTGATGCAAAATGGAAAACGTGTTTGTTATGTCAGTAGGCGAGACAAAATCATCTCAACAAATGCCATCGTCTGTGGTATACGGAAGATGACATGATTTGGTTGGAATATCGATTTAACTAGAATGGGTACACCTCCAGTACTCTGTCCGTTCGGATCATCCGTAAATAATTCAAAGTCCAGAAAGATCGAGTTATCCCAAGTCTTAGTTATCAATATGACACCATTACTCCGAAACTTGTTCAATTACGCATCGAGAGTTAAAGCGAGATAGAAAGAGAATCAGAGTAGATGGCAAATATCTGATAAATCTAATTTTTCGATGATATACAGAAAGAATTACGAGCAGTACTTCCATGACTTAATACGAAAAATATAACTAACAATGTAAGCAAGCGATTGATATTAGTGAAAGACCCACTTTAGGCTATTTATCTAGCTTGAAATGTATCAGAGATAGAAAAATACACAATAAAGTTCTCTCCATTTTTTTTTCAAAAAAATTGCTAATGTCAAATACCAAAAAAAAAATTATAAAAATACTTTTATTGCATTATTTAATCTTTTACTAATTGCATTCAGACTTATTCTCTTAAAGAGTAAGATAATGTTTTTTTGAATAATTTGTGTCATTATAAAGGAAAATATTTTTGTAGTTGAATTCTCATGCCTAAAATGGAGAGATGAACTTTATAAAAATCTACGAGATTATATATTTTCGAATTTTTCCTAATTCCACGAGCAATTTTCAATAAAAATAATAGTACGAATCCTACTATCCAAACTTTATTTATTAGTTTTAAACAATAACATCCTTTTTACAATACGTTTTTTATTGTCTCTTACAGCAATACAAACTTCCTAACAGTACTGTTATTGTTAAAAGATTTAAAAGAAACCAGAGCATTTTCACTATCGTCTTTACACCCTCAATAGTATCCATTACTGTCTGAAACCTCTATCCGATAGAAGTTGAACAGAGCTATATCGAGACTATATGGAAGGTACAATTCTGTGGCATAGAGACGTAACAATTATGGAAAGTTTCCATTAAGAATTTTCCTAGACGAATAAAAAATTTGATCTTATATCTGGGTTCTTTCATTTCTAAAGGCACCATAACTGGCTGAATGATTAACGTTTATTTGCACTATAATAATATTCTTCTGGGCAAAAGATAGAATAGACTTTGAATAAATTTTAGTGTGTTTTTATTATGACACACAAATTTATCTTCAGGGCAAGACAATAATAAACTAAACTCGTAGAATATTAATTAAAACAATTATTTACTTGAAAAGTATACCCTAAAGATTAAATAATTCATAATAATAATTGGAAACTCCGTTCAAGTTAAAATACACTTATTTAGGGAAAGCAGTTTCATTAGATTGTACTAACAGTCATCTGCTTTATTCCATACCACAGGAATTATTTTGTAAATACAATTTAAAATTTATTTAATTCTACCTACTTCCATTACAACACCAAAATTAAGGGATAACTTTATGGGGGAGACATCGTTTCGAATTTTCGTTCGTTCTATAATATAAACCAATAACAAATTCCCAAGAAGTAAATGTTAAGCTCCACCTACAATCCACGTGCAGAACCAAAATGAACATGACCTAAACTAAACGTTTACTTTTTATTGCACTTGTAAGTATAAAAACAAAATGATATTTAAATGTAGCTAGATTAAATATTGCTTTTTATTCTTATATCTATAAGAATAATAAAAACTAAATATAGACTAATGAATTTCTTTTTCATCCCATGTACAAGTGAATAATAAAAAACAGCTTTTTTGTATTATTTTCTTTTTTTAAATTTTTTATAATAATTATATAGCCTACATTGAAATACATCTGAACTAGATAGCTGCTTTCCTTGCAGAATTGTATTATTAATTTTATTATATAACAATATAAACAAAATATTTTGTTCTGGACACCTTTAATTCTACTAAATGTTCAGACTCTTCTTGGACATTAACTTTTTTTGCTCATCGCACAAAACCCTAGTAAATTAAGTTTTCATTTAATAAACTAACTAGTTATTCTTGTGAGGTATTTATTTATTGTTGAAACTTTATATTACATATATGTATCTTACATACTGTTCTGATATTGTAATATTCCTTGTGTTTTACCGTTGTTATTTGTTATTCCAATATAAATATAGTATTTCATTTGACATCCTCACTTCCTATAGACATCTTATTTCATACGACAATAATCAGGTGATCACCGTCGTAGGATATGATATATATAATATAACCGGAAAACATTCCTGATTTCATATATATATATATATATATATATATATATATATATATATATATATATATATTGCTATTATAACACATGTATGTATATCCAATCCAATCTATCATTGAAATAAGGGGTGGTAAGCCAAATAAATGTGAGAACTCATTTGGACAGAAAACTGTATTTCGTAATTTCACTTTACAAATTCATATTTTAGAAAACACACTATAGTTAAGATTATGAATAAATATTATTAAATATTACATAGGTGTCTAAAGAAAAGCTAAATAATGAACTTCACTAAAAAATTTATTTTAAAATACTTGTCACATTAAAGCATCTAAAGCTATACATTAAGAATAAGAGTAATATTTTAAAGGTCATACATTGCAAATATATTGAGTACCATTTCTCACTAGAAAATATTTGCAAAACTTAATTGTTTGGTAGAATGTTTAGAAATTCAACATTCGCCCAACAAAAAGCTGACGGTAATAATAGCAACTTGTATACAAATAATTTTATAGTGAAAAATAATACCAAAGCTAGTGCATATATCGAATTAATAAATTTTACAACCTCTGGAACTTATCTATCGAATTAAATACCGGTAAGTTGGTATAAACACTTGTATTATTATAATAGAAAAATTGTATGAATATGATAATGAAAATTAATGGAAGTGGTCATGATTTACAGGTATATTTATTTTAATTTTCACTCTTAAAGGCCAGTATACATCACTATATTTTCTTATATCATATATAGTTACTTACATTAAACTACTGGAAATATGTAATTAGTAGAAAACAGCAAAATAAATTATAATACAATGCAACACCATCAATATTTTACTAAATATCCAAGAAACAATTTAATTCAGTTAATCTATCTTGTAAGATTATTGTAACACAGTGTCTTGAAAATTTTATTGACAGCTGTTAATATGTATTTAAAAACTCTACCTTGAAAATAACTTGATTTCTTTATATTCTAGAAATATTCAATGTATGTGCATATGTAAATATTTTGGATAATACAATATAAAGCAATGTCTAAAATATTTTCTAAAAATTTGTGCCCATATGTTTTCATTCATAATAATTTAAAAAATAAACTCTAATTTTCTTAGATAGAGTTACGGGTAAGTCATTTGGTCAAATGCTGTTTGATTTATTTATGAATTTTTGTCAACCTATTTCAAATACTACTGTCGTTAGTACAAATTTAGTTATGAAAGAGTTTCCGAAGTCATGTTGACCGCATCTTAAGATACGACTAACCACAGTTTAGCTCTCAAATGTTTAATGTGTGAACAAATAATCGATGAATGTTAAGTAGTACTTAAAAACTGCATGTGTTGAGTCATTGCATCAATATTTTTTTGCCTTCTCTTCTAGAAATAAATGTATCTAATGGTCAAAAGGTATTACTATTATTAACGAATTATTGATGCATTTCATTTCTATTACAAAAACAACCAATTTTGTCTTTTCACGTCGAAAATTGAAGATTTTAAAATGATAAGGGTAAGTTTAATGAAAAGGCAATAATGTAAGATAAGCCGATTTTTTTATTAAGGAAAATTGTCAAATATGCTGACTGATCCACTCTTAAATATGTATGTGAAAAAAGGATGACATTAAACATTATTCGAAAGTATCTTATATAAGTAGGCACATATGTATGTACAAAGAATGTTAAGGTAATGACGAGTCGTTCACTTTCTTAAGTTATAAAATTTGTTTTACAACTTCAGATCAGAAAAAATATTTTAGGAATATTGACGTTTAATAACAAAGAGCTTGCAGGTAAACACTCATACTCAGGTACAAGGTTTGGACCAAATTCCTGTCTTCTGAACACGAAAAAATTGCTGTTACGTCCAAAATTATGGAAATTGGCTGACCAAATATAATGCTAGATTAATTGAATGATGAATTTAACAAATACATTCTTTGCGCATGTCGCTGACACGAACAAGAAAACATTAGCGGTTTTAAAAATGACCGTATTAAAATTATTTATTAGAACGGACTATTATTTTTAACAAAACAATGCGTCCTGTCACAAGTCCCATAAGATAATAAATACACTGGCTTAAAGTAAATAACATGCAGGTATGAGAATATAAACAATTGAATGAAATTGAGCAATCATATAACCTGCTTATGTGATTTTAGTAAAAAGTTTTGATAAAAAATTCGAAAATGTAGTAGATTGACATTATAGTGATTTCTACACACGAGATTTTATTTTTTACTCTTATTCAAATACAAATAAAGCTGATTAAAATTATGTATTTAAACATAAATATATTTTATGGGCCGATATTTAAATTGCACCAATAACAGCAATGGTAATTCAAAATATTTCAAGTTAGATAGATTATATAAATATAGAAATCAACAAATTATTATGATATAAACTACATACTATTATTACATTTAATTCACTAATACAAAATGTATTATTATTTACACGAATTTATAATAATAAAACTGGGTTGCACTGTATATTTCATTATTAAATAAAATGATTTGGGAAGCTTTTACTTTATCTAAGGAATAGCAAATAACAAGGTTTCATACCTTTTAAATAAGATTAATAATACATACAGTAATGGTGAAAATAATTTAAGTCTTTATGAATATATTAGATATTAAAAATAAATTCTTTCCAAACGAAAAATTTATTCTATTCTTAATAAGTAATAACTAATACTGTTCAACCTTATACAACCAAATTATGAAAAAAATAATGAAAAATAGTAAAAATAATTTTGATAGAAGACAATAAAATTGTAAAAGCAATTCAATTGTTATTAAAGTAAAAACGCATTGTACACAAAAATAAAATATGTTTTCTCGCTAAATGAAACGAATTTTTTTTAGTACACATTAAATTTCAATGTAACAACGATACCAAATTAAGTTTAACAATAATCGCACAAATTACATTGATAATATCTGCAGCTAAATGTTATATAAATACAAAAAATGGTACAAAACATCAACACCTTTATAAATATTTTATTCAAAATACAAAAGTAGCAAATCAGTCTTATTGCAATTGCCTCTATACAATTGGTATCAAAAATAAGTAGTTACAAATTAAAAGAGAAATTGTTATTTCTTAATCAATAGAAGTATATCTGTGTCAGGAAACACCATCGTTTCGATGTATGAAATAATAAATAATCATAGCAATTGGTAAGGCTACTAGTACAAGATATGCTGCTAGAAAATTAAAAATTATTGAACCTAGAAAGTTATTGTGAACCATTGTAGAATTGCGTTCTTGATCTGTATCATTTAACTCGTTGTATTCATTTTTTTTATCGTCGGTATCTAATTCAACGTCAATCATTTCTTTCTTTATTGCATTCGAATACTTGTCATTATCAAAAGAATTATCGCTCGCATTACTAATTGATGATCTGTCAGAAATAACGCGTCTATTTCTAAATTCCAACTTCTTTTCTCTCCCCAAAGCACCATCATATTCTACTTGTACTCCTTTAGCAATTAATTTGTCTATGTTATCAAAATTTTTAATTGGATTTCTTTTTAAATTTACGTAATGTAATAACTTAAGTTTTTCTAAATCATAGTACAATTTATTGGAAATTGCATTTAATCCGTTATGGCTTAAATCTAGAAATTTCATTTTATGTATTTGACTGAATGTCTCATGCTCAATATAAGTAATATTATTATGATCGAAAAATATATATTTTAAATTTGGAAATTTGGAAAAATGCACAAAATCGCTTGATTTTAAAACTTGAAAACTGTTGTGTGAAAATATGGCTTTAGTAATATCATCTGCATTTCTGGTAGGAATTAATTCTGAAGGCACATTTGTTAGATTTTGATTTCGATAGTATAATTTATCTGTTGTTATATAATCTGAAGCAATGCCATTCCTAACAAGGATTGGTAACCTGTAACAAAAAAGAATAATTTAAGTACACACCATCCATTGTAATTCTAGTCCATAAAATGTAATTGTATAAACGCAATGTCAAAACAAAAGTAACAAATAACCCATACAAAATTCAAAAATATATTGTCAATTTCATAATGTGTAAATGTCGAAATTGCAAGAGACCAATGTTTTCATGTATGGTAAAAAAAACAAAAAATATTAATAAACTACAATTAACTATGTAATTTTGATGGAGGATTAACTTAATCACTTAGGGTTGATATATAATCCCTTTACACATTAATTTTCGCATTCTGTATACGTATTTCGACAACTAAGTTGTCGTACACTGCGTTTTGGCTTTCGACGGTACAGATTGTGTACGGAATTTGCTTCGTGCGGGTATTCGTCGTAGTTTTCCAGGTACGACACTGTTTAATTATCTGGTGATGATGACAACTTAGATATCGAAATACATATACAGAACACTAAATTAATGTGGAAAGGGGTTATATATCAACCTTAAGTGATTAAATACAATGAACTAAACATATTAATAGGAGTTGCAAAATTGAATTAGTATATAATAAACAATAATTATTAAATATTGCGCGAATTATTGAAAAGAAAAAGTGTTATAACATTAGTATTCGCTTAAGCAACATTCTGCACGACCAATTCAAGATGAAATAGTTCATCCTACTAACCCATTACTACATGAAGTTTATGAAAACAATAAAAACCATTTTATTCATACAAATAAGTTACTTATTCCTTAAATAAAACTCCAATCCCACATGTGGTACCTACATAATCGCCTTTGCCACTACAGAACCTATACATTCTGATGATTACTTCTGTCGTACCTAATATCTTCTATTGCGATGGTTGAACTTTTCGCTCTAGTAAATGGTTTGCCATATGTTTCAACTAAGGCATTTGTTATATTTCTCAAGAAAATTATTAGCGAAAAACACTTCTCCTTCAAATAGACTCTCATACCCCAATATTAAATTGATCTAATATTTAAGATTAATAGGGGCCGTTTTAATATTTGCTAAATTTTACGATACTGATTTCGAAACTTGTATTATTTACCTTAATATAAATAAGTTAACTTTTATGAAAGGTGTTCCAATCAGACATTTCATTTTCAATAGCCCGTCATTTTGACAGTTGTGACTCCATCAGTAACTATTTGACAAGTGACAAGTAAAAGCTACGGCATTAATGAAAATGGAACGATATACGCTTCAACAACGCATTGAAAATATTAAAATTCACTACAAAAATGGTGTAAATTTCGCGGTCACAGTTCACAAAAATAAAGCATTTTTGGGTCGACGTGAAACACCTTCTCGGCCAGCAATTGTGAAACTGGTGGAAAAATTTGAGCTGTTGGGACAAGTTATTTGAGCTATTGGGACAAGTTAGTGATGTGAAGAATCGAACTCGTGCACGTCGCTCAAGAACAACTGAGAATATTGCTGTTGTAGCCCATAGTGTTGAGGAAAACCCATGCTTGTCCATTTCTCGTCGATCTTTGGAATTGGACATTCCACAAACGACATTACACCGTATTTTGCATAACGCCTACCAACCATCAACAACGTCGTGTCTTTGCTGGTTGCGTCCTTGGATCAAACTGATCTGTAACTTCATCGAAAAATCATGATGAGGCGCATTTTCACCTCGGAGGCTACGTTAACAAGCAGAATTGTCGCATTTTGGGGCTCGGAAAACCCGAGAATTATTGTTAAAAGGCCTCTCCATCCTCAACGTGTAACTGTTTGGTGCGGTTTTTGGTCTGGCAGGGTCATCGGATCTTACTTTTTTTGAAAATGAAGCTGGAGCAACTGTCCCGGTGAATGGATTGTGCTCTCGAACGATGATTAATAATTTTGTATAGCCGGAATTGGAAGATATTGATGTGGACGACGTTTATTTTCAACAAGACGGCGCTACGTGCCACACAGGTAACGATACCATCGCTCTTTTGCGTGAAAAGTTTCCTGACCGTGTGATTTCTCGAAGAGACGATCACAATTGGCCACCGAGATCTTGTGATTTAACACCTTTAGACTTTTTTCTCTGGGGCTACGTGAAAGATAAGGGCCAATAGCCTACAATCAATTAAAGACCTCAAAGATGGAATTCGTGAAGTTATCGAGGACATACAGCCGCAAATGTGTAAATTGATGACGGAAAATTTCATGAAAGGAATATGGTCCTGCAAACGTAGCCGTGGCGGTCATTTGGCTGATATTGTTTTTCATTATTAATGGCCCACCCTCTTCTTTACAATTAAATAAACAACATCATGAAAATGATTTGTTATATGTATTTAGATGACCGCCACTGTATACACATATATAAAATCAATACTTAACCCAATTTTATGCAAATCAATAAAAAGGGATTACTGCATCTAAATATTGATTACTTCTAATTTCTACTACACTAAAGCTAAAAATACATTTCTCACGATTGCGGTCGTTAACCCATATAAGATAAAATAATTCTAATAAGGGGAATATGGGAATAAGGTATTTCAAAATATTTATAAAGAGGCTATAAGCTATATTTAAATTTCTCGTGCAATCCTAAATTTTTTCACAAAAAATTTTAAGTAAAATTTCGCTATACAATCTTCGAATAAAAATATCTTTATAAAGTAGTAGCAAATAAATTTCAAACGATATAATATTCTACATATGTAATATTTATAGTTTAACTTACAACAATAAGAATTTTAGAAATGTATTCTGATCGGCCATGGTGTTACCTAAACAGAAAAAAACATTAATCAGACAGAATATTAAAAATAAAGCATTTCATTTTGTCATATTCATATAAATTAAAAAATTTTTATTTTTCTATTAGTAAAATTAAACCTTGAGCATGTTTCGGTGTTATACATACATACATATGCATATGTATGTATGTATACCTTTATAATAGTACGTATGGTACATACATATACAGCAAATGTGATATAAAACAGCTGGTAGGAGAAGATAAGTAGGTCAAGCGTGTGATATAGACATATAAGTAAAATTATTAAAATATTTAAAACCAAAAAATGTACAGTACAGTCTTACTATGTAGTATTTGATTTATTGATTCAAGATAGTATTTAAATATTTGTCAATATCAACTTGTGAAAACATTTTTTTATACCATAAAACAAGAATTATAAACAACGACAATTAGTTTTATCTTAAGACATTTGGAAAAATAAGCCCGTTTATTGTTTGTAAATCGATGGCATGTAATAAGATAACGAGTTTTTGAATATATTCCGTGCAAATGCAGTCTAAATTCACAATAACTAAAATATTGTCATTAGTGTTTAGCGGGACAATGGTACAAATAAACATGTTGAATGTGTAACTCTATAGTCTATTCGCTAATATATTACAATTCGTATCCTGTTGTGTAAGATATTTACAGAGTGGGCCATCGAAAACATTCTAACCAGACTTTGTGAAAGTGGACAATTGATTTAACTATTTCTACTCTGGTAATTTAAACTATCAAGTAATAATTTAATAAAGCCTACGATTTTATTACAACAAAAGAGCCAATGAAACGCGATGATTTCTAAAAATTATAAAACTAACAAAAATATCTTTTCTTAAATTTATTGATGAAAACGTAATCTCGATGAATGGAAGTTTTGTAAAGTGCACGATCATTCATTATTTGAAAAGAACATCTGAAAGTTGGCCTCCATTTTGTTGCACACTTCTTGAAGCCTCATTGTAAAGCTGCGTATAGCACACCAATTTTAATGATGCTGTGGCCACTTCAAATTGAATACTTTCTTTTAACGCTTGGATAGTCCTTAAGAGGTTACTTTGAACCCCATTTGTTTTTAGGTACCCCGCGTTTGTGGTGCTATTTATGGTCCCTGACTGTGAGCAATCACTTAAACGGGAAAGAGAAATAAGAAAAAACCTTCTCGGATAGTAGGCCGTCAGATTTTATCGCGAAACTCCTGATATGATAAACCAGTAAATTTATCAATGAGCTATTAACCGGCTATGATTTTAGTATGAAGTGAGACTCGACTATTGATACCATTTTTCGAAAAAACTTGTCACATATATTATAATATAGTTTGCCTTTTTTGTGATAATAGGTGTAATTTCGTTAATATCTGATATTTCATCTGAAAGTTGACTGTAATAGAAAGAAATGCAACAGTCGAGCAATAATATGAAGCTATTTAACAAGAACTGGGCTAATTTTATGCGAGGACTTATTACGACTGATGAAGCTTGACTTCATCAGTCCAAAGCTTCCCTCAAAGAAAATCAAGACACTTCCATCAGCGAGTAAGGCAATGACTATGATTTTGAGATTAGAAGGGAATAAGTTTCATAAGCTATCTTGCTAAAGCCAAAAACCATTATATAATGCGCTAGTAAACAAATTGAAGAAAGCAGTTCTTTAAAAACGATTTGAAATTATCACTAGTCCAGCAGTTTTGAACAAATTAATTAACTCAGATTAGATTATACCTCATCCAGATCTATAATCTGGTGACTAGATGGATAACAGTTTTCATATTGTAGAGTTTTTTAATATTTTTATATGGAATAATCGTAATCAGATATTCACATTTAATGATTTTCAACAATGTTTCATAAGTACATTAAATTTCTCGTTTTTTAGTGCATTGCTGTCTGAATGCAGTGAAAGTTCATTTGATCCAAGTACAGTTCAAATGATTATGATATTGTAATTGATGTCATATGGATGTATATATACATACTTTGCTAATATAACAATCGAACTGAAAAGTCCCCGGTCTACCATAGTAAAACACATTTTATTATTCAACATAGTTGCCTTCGAGGGCGATACACCGATTATAGCGTTCTTCCAACTTTTCGATACCATTTTTGTAGTACGAATTGTCTTTAGCCTCGAAATAGGCCTCAGTTTCGGCGATCGCCTCCTCATCCCTGCTAAATTTCTTCCCGGCGAGCATTCTCTTGAGGTCTGCAAACAGGAAATAGTCGCTGGGGGCCACATCTGGAGAGTACGGTGGATGGAGAAGTAATTCGAAACCCAATTCACTTAATTTGGCCATTGTTTTCATTGATTTGTGACACGGTGCATTGTCTTGGTGAAACAGCACTTTCTTCTTCTTCATATGGGGCCGTTTTTTTGCGATTTCGTTCTTCAAACAGTCCAATAACGCTGTATAATAGTCGCTGTTGATGGACTGGCCCTTTTTAAGATAATCTATGAAAATTATTCCATGCGCATCCCAAAAAACTGACGCCATAACTTTTCCAGCTGACTGTTGCGTCTTTCCACGCTTTGGAGCCGGTTCATCGCGTGCAGTCCACTCGGCTGACTGTCGATTGGACTCTGGAGTGTAGCGATGAATCCATGTTTCATCCATTGTCACATATCGACGCAAAAACTCAGTTTTATTACGATTTAACAGCTTCAAACACAGCTCAGAATCATCAACTCGTTGTTGTTTTTGATCGAATGTGAGCTCGCACGGCACCCATTTTGCACAGAGCTTCCGCATGCCCAAATATTCATGCACGATGTGTCCAACACGTTCCTTTGATATCTTTAGGATGTCAGCTATCTCGATCAACTTTACTTTACGGTTATTTAAAATGATTTTGCGAACTTTTTTGATGTTTTCGTCGGTGACAGCCTCTTTTGGTCGTTCACTGCGTTCGCCGTCTTCGGTGCTCATTTCACCACGTTTAAACTTAGCATACCAATCAATTATGGTTGATTTTCCTGGCGCAGAGTCCGGAAACTCCTCATCAAGCCATGCTTTTGCTTCAACGGTATTTTTTCCCTTCAAAAAGCAGTACTTTATCAGCACACGAAATTCTTTTTTTCCATTTTTTTAAATAACAAAAGTAGCTTCACTCTTAACGCAATATCTCAGTAACTAATGGTCGGATTGCTGTCAAATTTTGACACGTTTCGTTTGAAGGTTAGTACTATCTAAAAAACATAGGGATTTAATAACAGTAACGCCATCTATGTGTGAGACCGGGGACTTTTCAGCCGACCTGGTAGCAATCAACTCAGCTAAGGAAATTTCAAACATTTCTTAAATCTAAAATTACTATTAAATCAAAGTATTTTTAATCATAAAAATATTTTTAAGGTAGCGTTATAAACGGATTATTTATTATAAAAGCAAAAGTTTATTCATACATTTAAAAAAATGCCATAAAGGTCAGTATGGCAATATGCCATCGGTAATCCGTTTAAGAAAGCGTATACAGCAATTTTGTGCAAAATTTTTCTAAAATAAAATTGGCGACAGTGAATGTTGCCAACAAAACTGTTTGCAATTTTTTTTCATTAACGAAGTATAGGCTACTTGATATGATAAAAAGATTTAAAGAATATTAATGTTTTTTTAATTTTTATCTTAAATAAGTCGTTTCTTAATTTAAAACAAGAAACAGTTGCATACTTTAACAAAATTAAATATAATTATATATAAAATATATTTTCTATTCTATCATTATTCAGTACACTTTATATATATTCTGCAAATAAATTATTCTACTAAAACCGTTCAGTTTAGCAATCTTTTTTTTAGCAATCGACTTTCGTTATGAATAATAAATAACTATTGTAAACGAACCTTAAAACCTTTTCAATTTGTTAGTCGTGTTTAAAAATCAGCTTCAAAAGGCTGCTGAAAAGAAATGACAGACTTTCGTAACATGGCCAAAATTGAAAATTAATTATAATTTCATGATAACAAACTGAATATTTACAGCAAGTAAAAAAACATAGAAAGTAGATTTGAGTTTTTTGGTACCCGAAGATATGGTGAAGTACAAAAAGTAGAGTATTTATAATAAAATTTTCCATCTAATGCAAAAAAGTGACTAAGTGATAGAAAATTTTAAAAAAGTACCGCACCGCTATAACATTTTGATGCAGCATATTCTTTGAAGTAATTTGCTGCATAACAGCGATTCCAAACACTGCTGAAAACAATTAAGAGATATTTCATAACAATGTATTGTATTTTCTAATAATAATCGATTGAAAGCAACTCTATTTTGATTTAATTTTTTAATTTTTATTACAAATCTTTAGACTTAAGTACTATTGGTCCAAAACATTTTCATATTAATGTGTGTAAAAAATTAGCATAGTCGCCAAATAATAAAAAAAAAAGAAAAAACGTCAATATAAGTTTATATTTTTCTATTAATGAAAACAAGATTTAAATGGGCAGCAAAGAACTTAATTAATGTCAAAGGAAAAAAAATCCTTCTTATAATTCTGTTATGTTGATCATGATGTTTATATTCTAGAATTAAATAAAAACAACCTAAATAATAAAAGTAGTACTTTAGATATTCACTTACTGACATGAATGAAAATAAACGTAGCAGGCCAACAATATTTATTAATATTTAATTAATTTGTAAAAATAGATTAGACTTTACATTTAATATAAACTTCAATGTCTTTCAAGGGGAAGGTGTTAAGGGGCCGGGAATTTAGAATACTAAGTGAAACAAATAACTAAATTCACGTGCATACAATTCACAATTGCGAAAGACTTGAACGAGTGAATGAACTGTTTAAATACTAAAATTAAATGAATGAGTTGAATTGAACCAACATTGATTATGATTTGAAACGTGAAAAGGCAAAGGTCTTTCTGTGTGATACTAAAGATGAGAGAAAAATTAATGAAATTACAAAATCGAAAATAGAAAAAAATTGTTAATGCAATTGAACTTAAAAGACATTGAAATTTAAAGGTTTAAAACATTTTTACAAATTAATTAGATATGAATAAATATTGCTAAGGTCTGCTACGACTGTTTTCATTTATAGCAGTAACTGAGCTAAATATTTAGAATATTATTATTAATATTATAATTTAAGTTATTGTTTTTAATTAATTCTAGAATATATCATAAAGAGCGTGACGTTTAACCAAAATAAACAGAATTATAATCATATCTACGTATATTGTTTCAAGAACATTTTTTAAAATTTCTTTGACATTACAAAGATATACAATTTAACGATATTCTTAATAGTGATAGGAAGATGCTTGATCTTGTATTTTCTAATATCAACTCTTTATTTCAAGTTCAGCAGTCTAAATATCTCTTGAATTTTTATTCTCTTCTTAACAATTTTCTTCAATAGGTTTTTTTTTTCGGCAAATAACCTTAGATATACTCTCTGCTTCTGGGCTTCCGGGCTGGAACCGCGTCACTGGTATAACTGCCGACGTTTCGTACCCACTCGTATGGGACATCTTCAGGGCTCAACTACTGCTACTGTCTGTCAGACCGGAAGCCCAGAAGCAGATAGTATGGACCACGACCGCGAAAGTCTACGCACCAGATTAACCTTAGATATAGTTTTCATAAAGCAAATTATATTTCTTCATACAATTATTTTATGACGATAATTGATCTTTTCTGGTGGATTTCACTCACTGTCGTAAATGAATCTCTTAATTCTTTTTATAGTACCTTACATTCCGTTTAAATTTTTTGAAATCTTTTTATATATTTATGAGTAAATGCTGATCCAATTCCAATTATCAATACTGGTTTTTACCTCAAAAATAAATATTACTCTCATAACAAATGGATCAAAAATAACATTATTTACTTCTACAATGAATTTAAGTGTCTTACGACCTTAATTAAAGAACGAATTAACGTAGCTCTTTCCAATCCCTTGAATTTCTTTGTTAAAAGGCGTTGTACTAGGATACTAAATAAACTTTCTGACAATAATGTAATCGACTTCGTGGACACTAACCAAATTGTTAATGCTTTTGCAGATATAATTTCAACTGTATTTTGCTCTGCTTCAGATTCTTTCTATGGCGAATCGTTTAATAATTCTTTACTGTACTCGTTTTCATTCGCAACAAAAGATAAGTTAATTGAGTTAATGGGCACCTTTCCTAACAAATTTATAGCATGAGATGATTCATTTCCTAGCCTCGTGTGATTGCAGATATGTCTTAGTTTTTTTCCTCTTTAGGTATTTGTCGAGTATGCTTCTGATCGTGGTAAAACTACAAGAATTGTTCTAGTATATAAAAAGGGACCGTACATTACTGAGTAAAAATAGATCAATTTCTATTATCTCGTACTTTGCAAAATTTACGGAAAGTATCCCCTATTTAGTCTTTATTAAAAACTGAGTAAGTAATGAAAATATTTATATGTTAGGGTATTATTTTTTTTATCTACACTATCGCTCATACGTATTTGGTCACCCTTGTTTCAATAGAAAAGTTGTAATTATAAAATTTATTTCTGTAGTAAGAAATAGTTTCATAGTAAACATTAAAATCTATAAAAGCTTATTCAAAAATAATTATGCTATTACCCTATTGTTCACAATGAATGATAATATCCCAATAAAACTCCGGGTAGAATAATTGCACTTAAGGGATTATAGGTCTCTCAATTCTTGGAAATTTTCGATTATGATGTTATTTTAAGGTAGAGTGTTATTGTAAACTACTAAGTATTTATACTTGGGTATTTTGGCAAAATTGCAGTTAGTTTTTGTGAGGCGCTCATAGTGATAACATCGTGTGTTTCGAAGAAGTTCAATCGGTTAGAAATGCATAAACGGCAAGAATTGAGAGTAGAACGATCGTTTATAATCGCAAACCATAAAACTGAAAAAAACAACCGCGTAATTGCCACAGAACTTAAATTAAATCAGTCCACCGTGGGTTACATCATCAAAAAACACCGCGAATGAGGAAGTGTGTTGGGCAGAACTCGAAAAGGCAGACCAAGAGCAACAAGCAGAAGATCTTGCAATGGTGGTAACAAGCAAAATAAATAGACGAAAAGCCCCAGAAATGAATATTGTTCGTCGAAAACCCATAAGTGTTTCCACAGTTAAACGGCGATTAATAATAAAGCTTAAAGAAAACTATTTTGTATAAGAAAGTATTTTTGATGTTAAAATTTTATGATGAAAAGTGAACCCACTGCAGTGAAAAATAATATTTCCATCTTAAAAATTTGATTACATTTTACATTTTCTCGTAATAATATATTCTTCAATACAATCAATTTTGCATTCGAAGAGCAATTTTTAGACAATTTTTCGTGTTTTTGGGATTGTGATATTGACTTACTTCTCCTTTAAAAAACGTTTTAACATGAATAAAGGAAAATCGTTATCGTTACTTGGTCTCAAGACTATTTTATACTTATATACATATATGTTCAAATAGTCAGTCGATGATTACAACTGTGGTATGTGGACTAGCATCAACGATTCTTGCTTTTGACGATTATCAATTATTTATTGAAGGAGCAAGCGCATTATTGTGAATCATTCAAAATTAATCGTGCTGTAATCACCCCAGGTTATAGTTATAATATTCTCAATGATACTGAAAAAATTAACAGCTTTTTTAACGACTTAGCTTATTGGAACCGATTCAATCTGGGCATCTTAAATAGCCGACTATGACTGGTGCATATAATACCAGAACTTTCTTAAAAATTAATATTATAGAGAATGCAGAAACTTTACAATACGCATGTATTTAAACGATATTTTTATAATAATATTCATTTATTAACCACCCAAACGAAAAATCATGATCTAGCGAACATGTAAAATAAATGAAATAAATAAAATTATAATGCAACGTTAATATACTTAAATAAAAAACAATGCAAAAAGTTCTTGTATACAAAGTGAGCCGTAATGTTATGGAACACAGAAATAATGTAATAGAAAGTTGAATGAAATGTGAAATTAGAAGTAAAAAAGAAATATTTTCAAAATAAAACAAAAAAAACAATACAAATCATTAAAATTTGCACTCTTGAAAATAGCCGTGGAATGCGAAAACTAATTCTAAAAAAATAACCACGTAGAATAAAATTTTTTTCAGCTACTTGGTGAATGGTGAACCTTTTCAAAAGTTGAGAATAAATGTTGTTATGATCAGGTTAAGAACCATCTAATTTAATTAAACAGTATTTCAGAAACTTATTTATACATTCAACTAAGGTAAATTGGTTATTATAAATAGAGTACGAAAAGACAGATTCGTACTCTAGTTTACTGAAAATTGGTACATAACACAGTGGAATTAGAGAATTAGCAATGAAAAGTATCATGGCGTAAAATCTACTGAGCTTTTTTCCTTTATCAGGTGTCGCAGAGGGGTCAAATCTTTTACCGCTTTTGTTTATTCTGTTTATAAATGAATTATTGACATCTTTATCTTGTCTTATTCTTGCTACGCAGATGACTTGAAATATTTGCCTATTGAAACATAAAGTGATTACTCGTACTTTACCTTCAACAAAATCTGAATATTCTGATGCAATGGTTTGCAATATATAAACTAAAATTAAGTGTTAGTAATTGTTTCGTCTCTTACACGAAAAAAGTTGACTTGATTCTAGCTACTTTATAAATAACTCTTCTTTCAAAAGGCTTTTAATGTAAAATACCAGCCCTAACATTTAATTCACGTTTAAATTTCGCCCCATATATTAATAATGTTTGTGTTTCAGCATCTAAAACTTTAGACTTCCTGTTAACATTACAGTTACTTTGTATATCAGATTTTTTTTTCATTCTCTTTCATTTAAGTTTATTAACATTGCATTATATTTTTATTTATTTTTCTCTATATATGTGTGCTAAATCAGGATTTTTTCGTCTGGGCGATTAAAAAATGAATATTATTATAAAAATTAGCTTAAATGCACATACATTGTAAAGTCTCGTATTAATAGAAAATAATTTAAGAAGTTTGTATTAAGATTTATCATTTGAAGTCAATAAAATTTTGTCTATAAAATTTTAAATTAATAGATTAAAAATATATCCTAAACTTGGTAAAACTTTCTCAATCGTGCAAAATCATAATACATATGTCAAAATCAATGGTTTTAGATTAGATAAAGTGCGTATGGATTAAAAAAACTTTTTCTTAGATACTTGAGTAGTAGTAATAAGAAACTGCTACGATAAATGATTTGTTTAGAACTTTACAAATGACAAAAAGCAATATCTTTGTAAACCATAAAATTTACTAATTTGCGTCTTTGATAACTGTTTTAAAATTATTTGATAGATCTTTTCAATTATTCTGCTAGGTGAATTCAACATATTATCACGCTTTACCATCAGTTTTCTTCGAATAAAACTAAATATAATGTACATATGTCTATGCACTGCTATTCACACTGTTAAGATCTGTATGAAAGAAACTGAAAACAGTGTTATAAACTAAGTGTTTGTGAAAATACGCTTCCATTTATCCTAAATCCGTTAGATTAGCAATTTTTTTAAGATTGGAGAATAAATAAAAATAATCTGGAACTAAGTAAGGATTAAATAGTGGTGGTCTATATGGATAAGACACAACCCAATCACATATATTTAGTCAATTTTCTGGAATATTTTTTTTAACAATCCAATAGTATATCTTTCTTTAAAGTCAATTATCAGTACTTTCACAAAATCCCGAAAACTGCTTCCATGGTATTTAGGATTCCGTGGACTCCATTTTCGATTTAGATAATCGTGAATAATTAGACTAACTCCTGTATACAAGAAGTGCAAAACTAACAAAATTGTCTTTCTTTCTTTCGTTCCACGTTCAAAAAGCTTTATTTAAACAAAAACATTCTCTATGTTTAAAATGTCACAGGACGACTGAGTCTTGCATCATCCTTAATAGATGTTTGCCTCATGTTAATTCCTTTTTTTCACTCTTTCACAGTAGTAATAATGAGGAAGCTTCTTAATCTTTATAAACACTATCCAAAATATTTTTAATTGAGGTGTTTAACCCTCTTTTGTTAAAAATATAATCACCACCCTTTTTAAATTTCCTTTATTTTTATTCCACTCGCATATTGACTTGATATTATTGCGGCAATTACTAAAGCTGTCGCACACATCGCCTACAAAATTGCACTCGGCATTATTAGATTTTCTCACCACGTATTCGCACCTCAATACGTTGCATATTTTAACAAATCAAAGCAGTAAGTGGGGTTAAGTTTAATAATAGAAAATTTAAGATAAAATCAAAATACATTTTTTAAGTAATAAAAGTTTTTATAAGAATTAATTTTTTAGAAAAAGTTTTTAACGGCATAAAATCGTAACACGAAAACAATGAACCATCAATTAAAATGTTTCAACAGTGTGTAACAATACAATAAATCGTATCTTATGTAGAAGAAGCATAAACAAGTATGGGTGTAACCAATTAACTGTAAACTACATTTTGAGGAATTTCGATTTTTTCAACTTGCTGCCCTATTATAAATGATATCGAAGGACCAATTTTATTTTTGTTAACACAGTGATAAAAACCTCGAATATTATTAACGCGTTGTCTATAACTCTTTTTACGTGATGTTTTACAGACTTTATCCTCGCTTCTCATAGATTATCGAAACATAGACTTAATGGCGGAATAAAGTTCCATTCTACACCCTCTTCGAGTATCAAAGAAGTTAACGATTTACGTTTTTTAATAATAAATTGGCCTAATGCTCTTAAATGAGATGCAGCCCCCATAATGCTTGTATCATTACCTGAATAGACGCGTAGAGGTTATCCCTTCTAGCAATAAAACGTCTAAATGTTGCCATGAATACTTGAGTACAGAGTTCCCCAACTGGTTGCCTTGGTGGCAAAACAAAGAAACAAATATAATATTTCATTTGAATTTTACATTTTCCTTTAATGCGTTGAAGCATAAACGGTCCGTCGTAATCAATACCTACTGCAACTCTTGAAACACTTAGTACAAGTATGCGCAACCAATCTGGCTAAATTTTACCCACATTTTCATTTCATCCAAAATTTTTCTCTAATATAAGTTGAGGTCCTGCATGTATTAGTCTCAGATGCTCATTTTTCATTAAAAGTTTAGCCAATACATGCTTTTCCCGATACTAGTATGGGATGTTACCTTTCAAAACTAACTGGTGGTCTTCCTCCTACCCTTATTAAATTTTCTTTATGATTGGCGATAAATAAATAAAGTTGCTATGTGGTTCTGAACAATGACCATCTTACAAATAATTTAACTCACTGGCGAAATATTCAATTTATGACAATCTAACTAATTTGTTAATTGTTAATTTTAATTCGTCTGAAATTAAATTCCCCTTTTGGCGGTCATTAACTAATTTTCTGCAGTTGTAAATAAATCGTAGACACCTCGTTGTAATACGTTGCAATTTCGGCAAAGAAGAAGTGTATTGAAATGGAAATATATCGTTCTTCTTTAAATTTGCTGTAACTGCAACTATTTCACCTTTATTTCAGAAATGTCTACTTGAGTTTGCTTGGTAACGATAACCATTGTGGTCAACTCCACCACGTGGAATCCATTATACCTCCTTGATACCATCTTTTTACATTAGTTGTTTCCACACAAGTTTTCAAACTTTTATGGAAACAATCTAGAATTATAGAAGTATCACTCCAATACACACAATCACCAAGGAGGATATAGTTTTTGCAACAATTTGTGCACACAGTAATGCTCCACACAATTCAAGTCTTGGTATTCTACATTTCAAGTGTCACTCTAAATTTTGCACAAAGTAAACTTATCTTAATATTATTAGTTTAAATTGATCTCAAATATACACAGGCTCCATATGCAACTTCAGATGCATCAAAAAACGCATGCAATTCTAATATCATAGGACTATCAATTATGACAATTCTTGGAATTCTAATGTTCTTCAAATATGTCAATTCCCTTTTTAACTCGTTACACTTGTACTTCGACCTCTCTAGTAAGGCTTCGTCCCAATCTAATATGTGCGTCCACAATTTTTGAAGTAATATTTTTGCACGTATTATACATGCGGCTAATAACTCTAATGGATCAAATATTCTAGGTACAGGCCCCAGTATTTCTCGCTTAGTATTATCCGATTTATTTATCACGTTTTCAATGCTATACAATAGTTAATCTGAATAGGGGTTCCACATTAAACCTAACATCCTTTTATTTTCACTATTTCCTAATTTCAAGTTTTGATTATTTACATCTGCATTTAAACGTCTATTGTATTAACCTCATTATTACTAGAAATCCATTTTCTAAGAATAAATCCTGCAAATTTCAATAATTTTGTCATAGCTTCATAAAGTTCTATAGCTTTAAAAACATAATTTGTTTCTGTCAGGTCATCAACTTAGAAATCTTTCAATATAACTTGATATAATCGAGGAATTCTTTCTGTAGAAACAATCCCTTCCAAAATGTTTTAATATTTTCAATACTAGATGATTCCTCTTGTAATCTCGATTCTCATTTCCTCTTTGTGAATCTAATTTGTTTACTACGTTATAAATTATATTCTACGGGTTGTCCTGACGCCTTCAAGGACAATAAATGTTTTGAAAATTCGTCAAACAACTTTCGTAGGCTAGTCGCTGATTCATGTTTAACTTGTGTTATATTAAATAACGCTTTAATATGATTATCTATTAAAAACTTTTTATTATCGTACCTATCGCAAAGTAATTTCACTAGTTTCTAATGCCCGCATGATTTGAGTTGCTTGTCCTTGCAAACTCAACTTTAAATAGTGTAATTTTTATACATCAGATAAGTTATGACTGTTATGTATATCCGAATAAAATATATCTCGAAAATCTCCATCAATATTCAAAATTACCGCTAAATCTTGGCGACTGAATAGTAGATAATTTTATGTGATTTATACATATATCAACAGTATTACTAATATTAACTGAATTAGAACCAGAACTCGCTAAAGAAGTATTCACACTGTTATTTTTGTAGTAATTATTAATTATACACATAGTTTTCGATGTTAGAGCAAAATGATCACGTTCTATATAGTGGTGTTCGATTTCATCACCAGTGTTTTCTAATTTTAATTTTTATAATAAGACTAGCATTTGACATTAACGTTATCCGCGAATATTTAATATATTTTGATGACAAATAATAATTTTAAGAACCCCGCTGGAAGTGATTGAAGTGTTACCAACTTATTTGAAAATTAAACTAAAAGTACACCCACATTTTGTACCTTAATAAGTATATGGAAAATGTTTCGAACTTTCGTGAGCTCTTATTTATTTAATGAGAATATTCAAAGTCTAAAATGTTCCAAACTAAATGAATATATACTGACAAATTTTGTATTTCTAATGAGTTCAAGGAGAACAGTTTATTAAATATTTAAATTTAATTTCAAATAATACATCAAGAACTTAAGGCAAATTACGAATAAATAACATGACAATGCATTATAGCGTCAATTAAAACAAAATTTGTAATTGTTTAGCAGCATCTTGTGCATTTCTGTGTCCTTCATTACATGCCAGATGTTACTTACTAATTACTTATGAATTATGTGAATTTAAAACTGATTACGACATTTAAAAATTGCAAAATACTTGTATTTAAATATCTAATGTTAATTTTAATAAGATATTTAAAATAGGAACCACATACGGTATGCGCCAAAATAAAAAATACATAAATCTAAAAGCCTATATAAGCGCCTCAAATGATATGAATCAGTAGTTGTTATGGAAACTTAATAATATATTTATTCAAATTCAAAGTTAAAACCATTCAAAATGGTGCATCATCGAAGGAAAAGTTTTATGGTTGATCGTTCTTTTCTTTCATACTTAAATGGGCAATCGAATGTACCTAATTTATTAGTAGTATCAGCAAGAATGAAGAATTGGTTGCAAAATTTTCACACATAGGAATCATTCTAACAAAGTGTAAAATTTTCACTGGTCGTCTAGTTACAGTGACAACTAATTATAATCAAGGAAGGTGCTTCGAACAGGTCTCCAATCTTCAAGCAGAAGTCTCCAGTCAACGTCTTTGGAAATGAATCTTCGACAAAAGTCCACAAGGAGAATGTTTAAGAAAAAACCCCTCGTTTCTTGAACATTAAGGAAATAAAATTTAAAAAGTCCTGATAATTATTTATTCGTGTTGTGGAATTTGACTATATAAAATACATGCAATATTCAAATCACTTTATATATTTTTGCATAATTAAATTTAAAAAAATCACTTAAGAAACATAAAATTAAGTTAACAACTGCACGTTAATTCTAGTATCATAGTTACCATATTTTCATCTATGAAATTCAGATAGGACAAACGCCATATTCATCTGAATGAATTTTTTAACCGACAGACAATCCGTTTTGTTGAATTTGAATAATGCAAAGATATCACTCCATAATGAGTTACTATAAATCAATTGTGATATAGAGAACACTATTTCTGAGAGATTGCAAAAGGTTATGTCGCACTAAGAATCTCTCACTCAGTATCCAATAGCTTCAAGAGAATAACGTGATAATTTTGGTGGCCGCGTAATTTCTCAGGCTATAATGTTTTCATATACTGTTCATTCATTTGATATTACTCTGAATATTTGAGTTTGGGATATGATAAAAAAATTATGTTTTCGAACAACGTACCGACAACTATTGACTTTGTGAAAAGATTAAAATCTACGTCAGGATAATGCAACAGCCTACTTTTACAAACTTCTTACATTTCGAGTTCTGCATAAGACAACAGCAAACATATTGAACACATCTTAAATTTTAAAAATGCTGAGACAGACTTACTTCTAATTTAGTTTGTGATATTATTGTAATATGTATATTTAATAAAGCCTAATTTTGTCCTTTATTTCGGCACATTCAACATTAACTTCATTAAAGTAATATTGAAAATCTTCAGAAAATACAAAAGAAATATCAATAAATGAAAGACAAATGTCCAAGATTATGCAACTCTTTCTCTGAAGATTTGAAAGTTTAGATGAAGGGAATCGTGCTACTATACACACATTACATTCATGCACTCAAGTAAATTAAAAACAAACTTATACACATCTTTGAAAATGTTTTATATTAGCCAGTAACAATTAAAAGGCATACACTACATCTACAGTATCTAGCGAAACCCAAAACATATCAGTTATCGTCTACTAAATAAGTTTACAATATTTTCCATTAATTAGTCCTTATCGCTCTTTGAACAAAAGCATATTTTAGGTATTAACTGTAAGCAAATACTGTGATAAGGAGTGATACTGATTTGATTTGCTAAAATAATAATTTATAACATTAAACTTTATTAAATTAAAATTAACAGTTAGAAAAATAATATATATTTGCGACGAGCTGGTGTTTCAGTTAAATAAAAGTTAAAAACCCCTGATAATTACTTTATTGGTTTTGCGGAGTGATATTTTTTGCATAATTAAATCAAGAAAAAATCATTAAGAAATATAAAATATGCATATTTCTGAAAGGACGATTTTTACGTTAGCAACTGCACGTTAATTCTAGTAGTTACCATATTATCAAAAAGCAAGACTTTTACCATTGTAATGTTACAATACCGTTACAAAAGCACATTAGTTTTATTTATCACAACGAAAATAAAATAAATGTAGGTTTTCATTTTCTATTATTAGTATGTAAGTTTTTTTAGTAATTATTACGGCATATATTTATATTCTTATATTTTGTTCTAGATTTAGACAGGCATTACCCACATAGAAAATAGAGATCGTTAAAATTAGAACGTAACAGTATGTACGATATTGAAATGAATTACTGGTGGATCCCTATTACTCTTACAATGTATGTATATATCTTAAAACTGCGAAGTTAAAACTTAAACACTAAATTTAAAAGTTAACAGAAAAAATAATGAAATCTAGAAAATTAACTTACAGAGAATATTGTATCCGTTTTACTTGCACATGGAACAAAACACTGAGTTACATTGCTAGTTACGTTAAAGTATTATATCTACGACATTCGCTTAAACAACGTATTCGTTTCAACGGTTACTGATTGACTGACTAACGCGTTAACGGAATCAGCAGCTAGTGTTTTACATGAGTATACATAGAAGAAAACTTACAAATAAAATGTCCTTTACTTCGATTGCGTAATTATTAAAATTTGGCGATATTAGCATAAACAGTATTTGCCACTCAATTCGTTTTTTTCATTATGTTTTTAATATATTTAGTACAACAAATTATTTGGAACGATAAGAAAACAAAGATAATTCTTTCAAATAAGATTATCTTAATGGAAGAAAATTATATCCATTTTTACATAGTGCAAATATACACATTTACTCGTAATATGTAAATGAAACAAAGTGGAACGTAGTACATCTACCTACATATACATACATACATATACAATATGTATAATATACAGTCAGCCACAGAAGATTTCGTATAACCTCCACGAAAGTTAAAAATCGTCTAATTAATAATAATTTGAAAGCTGTTATTATTTAAAACTACAAGAAAATTTAATAAATATTCTAACGTCGAATGTCTTAAACGTTTTTATACACATAGCAAAAATAATTTTTAAAATTAAATAAAAAATGTTTCATATTTTGTTGTGCCCCTTTGCTTTTACTTGTAGCTACTAGTATTTTGGAAATGGATTTAACAAAATTTTCTGTAAAATTGGCAGGTATATTTTGTTATTTCTTCCATGAATGCTTTTTTAAATGACGTGTTTAAATCAAGTTATTTAAACGGTAGGGATAAGTTCTAAAGTAATCATTCTTGTACAACTTTAACTATAAATTTTTGATCTCCGTTATTGATCCGCCTCTATGCTATACAATAGGTAATTATTAACATCGTTAATGAAAGGCTTTTTGATGAGGCAATGTCGTTATATCCGCCTTTTTCTTATATTTGTCCTTATGTTTCTGAATGTATTTTCTTTGCAGTGTCTAATTCAACTATTGGGTTGGCAACTAAGTACTTTCGGTTTTTACTGATAGGGAGCGTTGCTTTATTTTTTGTATAACGTATGTTAGTGCTGTACATTGCCGTTTGTCGCGTGATACTAGTCACATTGACGTAACTTCAGAAGCAAGTAGTGCGTGATTTTTATTAAAGCTATTAGTTGTGGGTTAATTTTAAATGGAGTGCAGAAACGAACATTTTCGACATATTTTACTATTTTATTTCCGCAGAGGAAAGAAAGCTGCTGCGGCTCACAAAAAGATATGTGAAGTTTATGGTGCTAATTGCTTAACAGAGCGCACGTGTCAGAATTGATATAAAAAATTCCGTTCTGGAGATTTTTTCCCTCAAAGATGAGCAACGTTCTGGTCAGCCTACTGAAGTTGATGATGACCAAATCAAAGTCATAATTGAAGAGGATCGTCATATAACTGTTCGAGAGGTTGCGGAGAGGCTACATGTATCGCACACAACAATTGAAAAACATTTAAAATGTCTTGGGCTAGTTAAAAAGCTTGATATTTGGGTACCTCACGAATTGAAAGAAATTCATTTAACACAAAGAATCAACTTTTGCGATATGCACCTTAGACGAAATGAAACCGACCCTTTCTTAAAAAGAATCATCACTGGTGATGAAAAATGGGTCCTGTACAGTAACATAGTTCGAAAACGATCATGGAGCAAACACGATAAACCAGCTCAAACCACATCGAAAGCTGAATTGCATCCAAAAAAGATCATGCTGTCAGTTTGGTGGGATTACAAAGGTGCTGTGTTTTTTGAGCTGCTTCCAAGGAACCAAACGATCAATTCTGATGTTTACTGTCAACAATTAATAAAACTGGATGAAGCAATCAAAGAAAAACAGCCAGAATTGTCAAATCGGAAAGGTGTAGTTTTCCACCAAGATAATGCAAGGCCTCACACATCTTTGGCAACTCGGGGGGAACTATTGGAGCTTGGCTGGGAAGTAATGCCACATCCCCCATACAGCCCTGATCTAACACCATCTGATTACCATTTATTTCGAAGTTTGCAGAATTCTTTGAATGGTAAAACTTTCACAAATGACGATGACCTTCACTCGCACCTGGTTCACTTTTTTGTTGATAAGGACCAGAAATTTTATGAGCGCGGAATCATGCAGCTGAAAGAAAGATGGCAAAAGGTCATTGAGCAAAATGGAAAATATATAATTGATTAAAAACTATTCTTTGTTTAAAAAAAAGTGTTTTATTTTATACTACAAAACCGAAAATACCTAGTTGCCAACCCAATACTTCGATACTTATCCATGGATTTAAATTCACTGTGCTTATAACAGCTCTCAGAGCGCACTGAATTAGAACCTTCGTAAGAGGATATTTCCATGTGACGATTTTTAATATTCCTGGGAGTTGACGAAATCTTCCGTGACTGATTGTGCATTATACATATTGTATATGTATGTATGTACTTACATTATCACTCATAAGTATTTGGCCACCCTTGTTTCATTACAGTTTCTATAGAAAAGTTGTAATTATAAAATTTATTTCTGTAGTAAGAAACAGTATCATAGTAAACATTAAAATCTATAAAAGCTTACTCAAATATAATTATGCGATTACCCTATTATTCACAATGAATGATAATACCCTCCAGGTACAATAATTGCACTTAAGGGACCAGATCTCTCAATTCTTGGAAATTTTCGATTGTTATGATTTTATTTTAAGGTAAGGTGTTATTGTAAACTATTAAGTACGGCGATTAAAAGAAGCCGGTCTTCATGGACGAATTGCAATACGGAAGCCGCTTCTACGCAAGCAAAACAAGCGAAAATGTTTAAAGTAGGGAAGCAATTACCAAAATTGGACAATAGAAGACTGGAAAGTATTGTGGACCGATGAATCCAGATTCGAGATTTTCGGTTCACGAAGACGTGTTTTCGTGAGGAGGTCTGTGGTTAGTGTGCCCGGGAAGAATGCATAGCCCTCAGTGCTAAGCACGGCGGAGGTTCAGTCATGATATGGGGTTGCTTTTCTAGATCAAATATCGTGAAAAATCGAAGGTATACTAGAAAAAAGAACAATATAAGCGCATATTAGAGGAAAACACAATCCCCTCTGGAAATAAAATTTCGGGTAAGAATTTTATCTTCCAACAAAATAATGACCCAAAATACACTTCCAAACTATGCCGGAAATATTTGCAGAAATTGGAGAACTAGGAAACCATAAAAGTTATGGCATGGCCTCCCCAGAGTCCCGATTTAAATCCCATCGTGTTGCTGTGGGAAGAACTTGACCGAGAGGTGAGATAATTGGCCCCCACATCTGCTGTTAATATGTGGAAGAACCTGCAAGAGGCATTGGGATAAAATAAAACCTGAGGCATTACGAAAAATAAGAAAGCCATGATTATGTGCTGCAGTGATTAAAAATAAAGGAGGGCATATAGACGAGTTTAAAAATTAGATAAATATATTATACAACAATTTATTTTAGATGTTAAAATATATATTTTTCATATATGTAAATAATAAAAAGATATTAGTATTTCAATTTTGATTTTTGTTACAATTTGCGGGTTAAATGTGAGTGATTAAATACTTATGAGTGATAGTGTATATGTTGTAGGTAGATGTGTGACGTTCCACTTTGTTTCACCTACATGTGTAATAAACATTTAGTCTATAATTGAATATATTACAAGTAAATGTGTATATTCACACTATGTAAAAAAGTATATAATTGTCTTCCATTAATTAATATTACTTAAAACAGTTAACTTTGTTTTCATATCGTTTCAAATAATTTGTCTCTTCATTTATGCTAAATATATCAAAAACACAATGAAAAAAACAATTGAGTAGCTAATATTGTTTATGTCCTCTTCTCGGGGCAGTTACAACAGTTTTGAAAATTTTGAAATCTATTATTACATTGTATTCTAGAACGCGATAAATTTGGCTATTTAGCCTAAGGATTTGTGTAGTTTTATTATTAACTCAAATATATTTTAACTTTTGCGACTCATTTTTGTAAATGAATCTTGATTATTTTTCAAATACGTATATTATTCTATGAAGAGAATTTACTTAATTCTTTGCAAATTTATATCTCACAATGGAGAAATACCTCATAAAATAAAGTGTATAAAAACTTTTGTGACATTCAATATTAGAATATTTATCAAATTTTCTTGTAATTAATGAAAATAATATTACACTGCATATTGTTCTTAATTTCTTAATGTTCTTAAATAGAGATAAGGTGATAATATATAACCCCTTTCCACATCAATTTTCGTTTTCCGCGTACGTATTTCGACAACTAAGTTTTCATCATCAACAGATAATTAAACAGTAGCGCATATGATCTGTGCCGCACAATGTGCGGTACAGATCGCTATAATAGTATAAACGTTTATTTTTTTTATTAAAATTAATTTTTAAATTATTAAGTAACGATTTGTAAATATGTGCGTTTCTACAACATATTCTTAAATTTCACGTAATTTTGTAATACCCCTAGAATTAATTTTTGATAAAAATTTACAATTATAATTGTAATCGATAATTATCGAAGGTTCTGGAAGGTTAAATTATCTACTGAAGAATAAGTTAATAACACATTTCACAATCTTTGAAGGTCAACATGATTATTTTAATATTCTTTTTTACACAAACGAAAATATCTAGTATATACTAACGTAACAATGAATAAATGACGTAGTATTTTTGTTTTTTCAACGTTTAGTGAATAACCGCAGATAATATTTGACTAAAAATGTGTTTCACATTTAAATAAGTCGTACATATCGTCTGCATTACTAAATGTAACGTAATAAAGGGTTTTCCAATAGGGACTTGACAACTTTTAATTCAATTTGTGAACGCACCCTTTCACTAATCATCGAACTGTCACTGTCAATTTATTCAGTAAACTTAACATTTTCATCATGGTAAAGTACACGAACGAACAACGTCTGCAAATTATAATAAAAATTTACTACAGAAATTCGGAGTCTGTGACCGCTACTTTAAGAGCGTTAACTCCGATTTTCGGTCGTAATTCTCGCCCTAGTAGACAGGCAGTAACAGGTTTAGTGCAAAAATTTGAGTCTACATATTCGTTTTGTGATGTTGCCGTGCCAGTGAGACAACGTGTTGGTCGAAGTGTCGAAAATATCGCTGCCGTTGAAACATCCGTAGCAAATGATCCAAATCAGTCAATTCCACGGCGTTCTCAAGAGAGTTGGGCATCGCCCAGACCACTTTATGGCGAATTTTGGGTAAGGATCTTGGTTTACACCCATACAAGATCAAGCTGATTCATGAATTGAAGCCGATGGACCATTTGAAGCGACGTACCTTCTCCGATTGGGCTCTGGAAAAGATGCGCCAAGATGATCAATTTTAAAATCATTTTCAGTGACGAAGCTCATTTTTCGCTCAGTGGGTTCGTCAATAAGCAAAATATGCGTTATTGGTCGGGTGAAAATCCACATGTGCTTCATGAAACACCACTTCATCCACAAAAAATAACTGTTTGGTGCGGTTTGCATGCCGGCGGCGTCGTAGGGCCATATTTTTTCGTCGACGATAATGATCGTCACGTTACTGTGAATGGTAATCGCTATCGCGCCATGATTACCGATTATTTTTGGCCCGAATTGGAAGATATGGACTTGGACAACATGTTGTTTCAGCAGGACGGTGCCACAAGCCACACAGCACACGTTACAATCGATTTATTGAAGAGTAAGTTTGATGAGCGTGTTATCTCAAGAAATGGACCAGTCGATTGGCTGCCTCGTTCGTGCGATTTAACACCTCTAGACTTTTTTCTTTGGGGCTACGTCAAGTAATTGGTCTATGCCAACAAGCCGACAACGTTGGAAGAGCTCAGAGCCAACATTGAACGCGAAATAGCAGCCGTTTCGGTCGAATTGTGTGGCCGAGTCATCGAAAATTGGGTCCAACGAATCGACCGCTGCAAACGTGCCCGCGGTGGCCATATAAACGAAGTCGAGTTCCATTCATAAATGTTTTGATTGTACTTCAACCCGATAATAAAGTTTTTGAAATATCTCAAATGGTCTGCATTTTATTTTGAAAAAAAGTTGTCAAGTCCTATTGGAAAACCCTTTATATGAAGAGAAGTATTGCAATACTTTATATGTTACAAGAATTGCCATTGTGCAGGTAGCTACATATAACATACAGGTTTGAACTTGCTGATGAAATAAATTGTATTTTTTACGATTGTTAAAAACAACGATTGACTGTATAGTAATATCGAATGGAGCAAGTAATTTTTTACAAAAAATAAAGTCGGCGTTATGCCTACCACGAAAAAATACGAAAATTGCAAAAATGGCAAAGTTATGAAAAAAATCTGTGTTGGAAACACAAAAAACGGTTTTTGTAAAGCGTCTTCGTGCGAAATCAGACTTTACATACGACTTTACCTCGTTCCCCCGTATGAAGTACACTCTAAAATGAAGAAAGTTTTTCAACAATGAGGATTTTCTTAGAGCGTGGAATGATCGGCACATTTATAACTCCACGCTCTAAGAAAATCGGGCGAATGTGCCTAAAAGAAACAAAGAGTTGGTACTTACTAGTTTTTAAATATGTATACCGAGAAAAAAACTGCTGACTGAACAAAAAGATTAAATATGAAATAGAAAAGTAAATTCTCCAGATTGAACTGTGTTTACTGAATACGAGGATTTCATTAATAACTTTATAAAATAATTCATACAGGTGAATTTCTTCTATGAGAAACAATTAGAAACTAATATGAATGCATTATTTGTCAATCTCTCGATCGATTTCTTCATATAACGTAACTGCAAGAAAAACCGACTTAACATACCTACATCTGAAAAGTGTATGCAATAATAGTATAAGTACACCTACGAAAAAGAAAAAATTACAATACTACCTTTAGTGAAAGTTGCACATAAAAAGTTAAAGTGAAACTATAAATTTTTTGTATATTAATTTTTCGGTATTGAAAATATTGAAATAATTACAATTTACTAGTTTATCCTTTATTAAATTTAAAACATATATGTTGACTTTTAAGACATGTTTCTTTTGTGTTTTTATGTAGATTTTAAAAAAAACTAATAATGTCTTTCAAAATATATTGAATATAAGTACAAAATCCATAATAGCAAAAAGCTAGAAGTTTATAAATTAATATGTATATATATTTATTTAAAACGAACAGGAAACTATTTTGAGGAACTAAGAATATTAAAACATAGTAGCTCATACATAAATAAAAAAAACAATTCTCCTCTTCTTAACCACTTCTTATTAAATTTATTAGATTGTTTAGAAATTAAGACAAAAAATCAAATAACAAATGAAAAAAAGAGGTAAATAAGTCACCATTACTAAATTTGTTTGTATAATAGAAAAGTTTAATAGCCCCGAAAAGCATACTTTTCACAGTATTTTAATTTGTAATTTAATTTATAAGTTCTTTCACATTGTATAAAATAAGATATCTTAAAGCTTACAAAACTTGAAAAAAATTCAATTCTTTAACAATATTGTTTCCATATTTAATATTTATTCTACTCTCATAATAAAGTTCTTTTGGAATTGAACATATTGTATATTTTGGTAAATGAAAGAGAAAGTAGTTTTGCGAAAGTATTCTTAGTTAATCTTACTCGGGTAATTTGTCCCTTATCGCTGGTTATTTCGTTACTTCACTTTACTTTAGACAAGTACCTCTAAATATTTTTCTGATACTATAAAGCGATTGTAAGTAACAATTAATTTTCCTCTATAATCCACATTTTGATTGGATTAATTTCTCAATAGGCACCAAAAGGTGACTAGTACAAAAAGGACGGGAAGGCCCAAAAAAGTAAAAGGTCATAGTCAATATTTGCGATTAATTTCCTTACGAAATAGGACGAAATCATCTAAAGAATTATAAGATCTTTGTAGATCGACAGGGGTTTCTGTGGCTCCTTCTGCCGTTCGGTACCATCTAGTAAACAGAGATTTTAGTGGTCGTGTTGCAAGAGAAAAGCCATTACTGCGAAGGTGTAATACACAGAAACGATTGGAATATGCACGATTTCATTCTCATTGGACACTGTATGAGCGTCGACGCGCATTTTGTAAATTTGAAATATTCGGCCCCAATAAGAAGCAGTATGTTCGTAGAAGGCTTGCTTAGAAACGTATAAGCCATCATGTATAGTCAACAATAAAGCATGGAGGTGGGCGAGTATAGGGTTGTATATTTGCGCAAATAAAATTACTAGAAAATTAACATCAGCGAAATACACCCATACCCTAAAAACGTTCCGGAATATGTAGTTGGCTGTAAATCGAAAAGCCGTATAACTAATCAATAATTTTGATGCAAACCCATAAAGCATTTTATTCATTTCAAAAAGAATTTTAGTCATTCAACCTTTCTTGTTGGATCTCTGATAAATAATAAGACTTAAAAGTGGCTATTGCATCCTGATTCATTGGTTGGATCAGGGCTGTTGTATATTTTCACTTCTGGGCAAAAGTAATCTTTAAACTAGTCTTCAAAAAGAATTTTAGTCATTCAACCTTTCTTGTTGGATCTTCAAATGACGGGTAATTATCAGTCATCTTGTTCAGCCCTTTAAAACACCTTGGATTTTCGGAAAAATAGACTAGTTAATCGTTCTCTTGACACCTTATATCCAGATACAGACTTTTCACACTTTAAAATGTAAGTTCTTTCAGGCATTAGTTCTGTCTCGTCTACATTAAAAATCTGTTTAGGTTGGTATCCACCTCTTTTAATAGTCCTTTTCAAAAATTAGGGATATTCTTTAGCTGCGTCATCATCTGCTCCACTAGCTCCTTCACCTTTCATTTTTAAGTTGTGCAAATTATGTCGATTTTTGAAAAACCAACCTCGACTTCCTTGGAATGTTACATCTTTTACAGATTCGTCAGTATCCTCCTTTAAATTTTCAAAAATACTTTTAGTCTTTTCTTGGATAGTCGTTTGGCTCATTGGTATTTTTCGTCGCTTATTGTCTTCAATCCATGTACCTAATAATTTTTCCATTTTTTCCATTATGATGCTTCTTTAACGAAGTAATTTTGAAACACTTGAATGTGCAGCAGATAGCCACTACATTTTTATTTCTTCCTTTCTATCCTAAATACTTTGAACAGTGGACTTCGCTAGTCCCATTGTATTGCAAATACTAATTATTTTTCATCAGCTTCAATGTGACATAAAACTTCTAGTTTAGTCTCTAGGGTGACAGACTTACGGTTTCTCTTATTATCAATATCAATAATATAGTAATAATATGAATTAATTACATAAAGAACGAAAATACAGTTTTCTGAATTATACGTACCAAATATGCTTATAATTCACCAAATCCAAATAAACAAAACCCAACCAGAAAATGACTGGGTCACTATGTCATAGCAGAGTAAATAAAGTGATGACAAAGGCAAAATATAGCAGAGCCGCCTGAAGAGATAAGCTGAAACTAAAAACAGTTTCGCTATTGGCCGTATAACGAAACATTCCGAGCCGTAAATCGAAAAATTGTCATAATTTAAAAAAGCTGCTAAGCGAAACGCCATATAAAGAACAGCCGTATACTGAGGTATAGGTGTATTTAGAGATTCTGCAGGAATATACTATACCAACGCGAATACAATTAATTGGAAATAATTATATTTTCCACCATTGATAACAATATGTAAAATTGAGTAACAAGGATTTGCACAAACTTTAGCCTGGCCACCACAAAGTCCAGATTTAAATATTATCGAATATGTGTGGGATTATTTAGATAGTACGAACCAGAAAATATCACCATCTAATGCCAATAAACTTTTTGATATCCTTTTGGAAGAATGGAATAATAATTTACAAGAATTTCTGACAAAACTGTTCGATAGTTTACTTAAATGCGTGAACAGTGTAATATCTGCTAAAGGTGTTCAAAACTATGTAAATACTAGTATGATTGTCTTTATTATTAATATTTTTGTTGTAACGGGTGTTTTTTTAAAGAGTTTGAGAACTTTAAATGATAATACAAGACAGAAATATTGTTGGAATGAAATTTTTTTTATTATAATCCGGTAGATAATTTCGTAGCATTTATATTTTAAATATGCATATGCTCGCCGCGGCTACGAGTTACATGGTCCGTTCGATCAGTTCAATTTTTGACTACTTTTTCCAATAAATTTAGCCGTATGGCGTCAATGGTGTCTTGAATATTGGCTTCCAACGCTTCAAGAGTTGCTGGTTTGTCGGCATAAACCAGTAACTTAACACAGCCCCATAAAAAGTAATCCAGAGGCGTTAAATCATACGAACGAGAGAGCTAGTGAACAGGACCACTTCTGGAAATAAAGTTCTCACCAAATTGATTTTGCAATAAGTCGATTGTTAAGCGCGCTGTATGGCAAGTTGCGCCGTTTTGTTGGAACCAAATGTCGTCGATGTTAAGCTGATTAATTTTTGGAAACAAAAATTCAGTCAGCATGGCTCGATAGTGCTCGCCATTCACCGTAACGTCAGCTCCATCCTCATTTCGAGAGAAATGATGCCGCCAGCGTGTAAACCGCACCAAAGAGTCAATTTTAATGGATGTAATGGCGATTCGTTAACTGCTTGAGGATTGTCTTCGCTCCAAATACGGCAATTTTGCTTATTGACGTAGCCATTTAACCAGAAATGAGCTTCATCACTAAACACAATTCTTTTATAAAAATGCTCATCTTCGGCCAGTTTCAAATGAGCCCAATCAGCAAAAATGCGACGCAAACGATGGTCGTTTGGCTTCAATTCTTGCACAAGCTGTATTTTGTTGGCACGTAAGCCAAGATCTTTACGTAAAATTTTCCACGTAGTCGAAAGACAAAGACCAACAAGTTGAGAACAACGACGAATCGACATTTAGACGTCTTCTTCAATACTTTATGCTACAGCAGCAATATTCTCTTCGGTAAACACATTTCTTTGTCTTGTTGATGGTTTTGAATCAAGAAGAGTAAAATTAGTGAGAAAATGATCAATAACTGCACGAATTGCTTGCTCACTAAGTCGATTATGTTGACCGTAAAATGGACGAAGTGCTCTATGAACTTCGCGAATAGATTTATTTTTTCAATGTATATTTCCACAATTTTCATGATGGCTTGCCAAACCTTGCTGAACAGAAATGTCAACACAGTTTGACATTATCAGCTGTCAAACCATAGTTATCGATATCGATTTTTCTCATGTAACTTAATAAACACCCATTATTATTAATATTAAAAAATTTACTATGTAGAAAAAAGTTTCATTTAATGTTTTTTTTTTTTGAAATGATAAAGATGATAAATATCTATGGTGGTTACTTATATATGCACACTGCTGCAGGTCAGAATTTAGTTTTCTTCAAAATCTGAAGAAGCCACCGTATAACGAAACAATTATGTGAGAAAATTTTAACAATTTGTAAATAAGTTATCAGTACTAACTAACAAATATCATGTATCTTGTGTTATATATGCGTTTCGCTGCCCATTCTGCAAATTTATTTTTCAATTTAATTTTAAATTATTTGATTTTACTGTATGTAATACGCTGCAATTCAAGACTGCGGATATTTGAAATTATTTCATAAACGCGACGCATTCATTCATTTTATTGTTAGATAAATGAAAAAATGTGTCACTTTAAATTAATAAGTATGAAGATTTATTATTGTACTCTATACCTAAGTAAAAAAACAAGTACATTTTTTATTTGAGAAGAGATGTAAAGAAGATGTTTGCGTAATTTAACAAAAGTAGTTTATGCTTAGCTTAATCGAAAAAAAGTATGTAACCAAAATAATATGTATTATTACAGTATAAGTCCTTATAGTTAATTTCTGTCTTATGTTATATTAATATTAAAACACAAAATAAGAAAAAAACTAGAACTGACTTTATGTGAAAATGAACTAAAATGTAAGGTTTCTGAGAATCTAATGCTCGTGAGAATATTGGTAATATAAACGTTTCTATAGCTGTTGAACAAATGTAATTTGACGAAATATTTCGGCAAATATTTAACAGCTACATACATATAACTCGGATATGAATTTGTATGGAATAAAAAGTATCACTGGCACATTTATGAGCGCTAGTATCAAGTACGAGCTCACGGAGGGAGGTAGCGCGGTATACAAGCCTATGCCCGAAACTAAACTAATTCATGCTGTAATATGCAATATACATAAAGTAAAAACTCCTGAATAAAAGATTATCCAGAATTGGTGTTCGACCAGACTTAACGAAATGAAGTATTTTTAAGATCATGTGGAGAAAACAAGGACATCTACCTATATTTGTGAATGAATTAACTAGATACATACCATGTGAGGAAAACTGCTAAATTGTATAAGAGAAACAAAAGTCTTTAAATAATCATGTAACACCAAATCAGTTGGCATTTACTGCAACAAGTTTTTGTATTATATAAGACTGGAAACAATTTTGAAATTAGAAGCAACAGAACTACTTTTGACTGTATCTGTAATTTCAATAAACAAATCCCATAACGCATTGTCAACTAATAAAGAGGCCGGAGAAATATTTTTAAGAAGCTAAACTCAGTATTAGAGAAAAATGGAGAATTTAAAATTCTTTCAAAATTTTCTAATATTTTAATTGCAGAATTTGTAGATTACATTGAATTAGATCCTTATATTGCAAACAATTTAAAATATGTTCCAATTACTGTCGTCGATGTAGAACAATCTTTTTTGACGTACAAACACTTGCTAGATGACAAACAAAATTCATTTAATATAGAATAGTTAGAAAAGCATTTAATTGTTGATTTTTTAATAATAGTTTTAATGAGTGAGAGTTTGTAATAGTTGTATTTACATAGGTATATACTATTACTAAACAATTAATGAATTAATCATTATATTCAGTTTTTTAGAAAGCATATTTAGAATGCCTAAGAATATTTTGCTGATTTTGACATGCATATAATATTCACCTATTATATAGAACATGTCAAAAGTGGCATTCAAATATTTTCTATAATTGTACGAACATTGTATACTACACTTATGAATGTGATTGAATTGTATTTTCTTGTTTTCACTTTTGACAATTTTGCATATTTGCAATATTCTTTTATTTATATTTATATATGTACCATATACACTTAAATGTATTTTTGTTTTTGTCGTATTTTTCAATTTTAATGTTATTGACAATTTCAAATTTATTGTACAACCATTTACATTGTATAATCCGTTTGAATAATAAATGAATACTGAATACTGAATACACCACAAATTTTATTAAAAATAAAATATCTCAACAGTTTATAATGTACGATTAAAGGGTATTATTTGTATATCATTTATTTATATGAAAAATGTTACTTGTTTAAACATCGAATGTACGTTACAAACATTACATGATTGTCTTAATAGTTAAATCATTTGAAAATATTTCAACCACTTTTTATTAGAAAAAAACAACAGTTAATATAAACATTGTCTCGTATAACAATGGATAGGATAAATCTAGCGTCTAGGGGGCGGCTCATAATATGTAGTTTTTGATGACCGAAGTTAATAAGTTAAAAATATCTACATTTGAATGGCTTATGTTACTTAATCAGTTATTTTTTATCGCACCGCATAAATAAAATCTGTAACAACCTAAATAATATACAGCGTTTGTGCAATTAAAAATAGATGTGTCTAGAACCTTGTGATGAAATACCCATAACAAATTTAACCAAATATATGATAGTTGAATTTGATGGAGCCTGTGGTTGATTGACTTGATCAATAAGGTTGATATATAACCCCTTTCCACAATTAACTATTTGTAAATTCTGTATACGCATTTCGACAACCAAGTTGTCATCATCAGCAGATAATTTCAAAGTGTCGCACCTGGTAAAACACGGCGAAAAAATTGTACGAAAAATACACTCCGTACGCGATCCGCACCGTTGAAAACCAAGATGTGCACTGTGTCTGTTTCACAAGATTTTTAAAAATACTTTTACTTAAACTAACATGCACTACATCGAAAAAGGTTATTATGGTCAAAAAGTGTCTGTGTGATTTATGTGTGTTTTATGATATTGCTCCTCTTGTCTTTCAGCAGAGAGAAGAGAGGCGTTTGCAGCGGGCCGGCCTCATAAACGTTAACCAGATGGCCTGAATTCTTTACGATGTACATGCTTTCATACGCGTCCAGTTCGCGATAATTGTACACGTTCTTTATCAAATGTAAACAATCCATATTAACACTGTGGTTATTTTCTAATACATGTCTCGCTATACCCGATTTTTCCGGTCGGTTGAATTTTATGTGCGAAAGGTGTTCTTTATACCTGGTTTCGATCGATCTTTTGGTTTGGCCGATGTATTGTTTATTGCACTCTAAACATTCAATTCGGTAGATTCCCGATTTTTTAATCTCTTCAATTTTGTCTTTTGCATTTCCTAACAGCATTTTCAGGGTATTATTAGGGCGTGAACATACTTTAAACCCGTGATCTTTAAAAATACTATTCAGATTTTTTGTCACACGATGGAAAGGTAAACAAACAAAATACTTTTCCCGATTGCTCTGTGGTGAAAGACATGTGGTGTCACGCATTGTTTTTCTTATGTTGGCCTTTCTAATTAATCCATTGATTATTTCCGAATCGAAACCGTTGTATACCGCGATATTCTTAATGAGGTTCAATTCTCTTTCATATCTTACTTTTGTTAATGGGAAATTGATCAAACGATTAATCAGAAAATTGAATGAAGCCATCTTCTGTTGCATGCTGTGATTTGAGTCAGCCGTAATGAATCTATTGACATTGGTTTCTTTTCGGAAAATATCAATTTCTATTTTGAGATCTTTCTTAATAACTAAGGTGTCCAAAAAAGGCAACTTGTCATTGTTTTCTTTTTCTACTGTGAATTTAATTGTCGGGAATTTTGAATTTAACTGTTTAACGAAATCATTTAAGTTGCATTTTTGTGTATTGAAAACCGCGAAAATATCATCGACATACCTGACCCAAATTCTAGGAAAATATTTAGCTTTATTTTTTAGTTCTATTTCAAAGTTACTCATAAACAGGTCCGCTATGAATGGAGAAAGACAATTGCCCATTGCAGTACCCTGTTTTTGTTCATAGAACTTCCCTTCGAACTGAAAACAATTTTGGGACATGCAAAGGTTTGTTAATCTCACGTATTCCTTTATTTTCTCTGGTTCGATCTTATTTTTGTGAAGCAGTTCTTCTAAATATTTTAAAGTTTCTGGAATCGGTACCGAAGGAAACAATGACGTTACGTCGAATGAAACTAAAATTTCTCCTTTTTCTAATTTACAATCTTTGATCCTTTGGATAAATTCTAATGAATTATTGACTGAGAGACTTTCAAGTTTTTCGGGCAAATTTTTGTATTCATTCACTAGCCATTTCGATAACAAGTAAGTAGGGGAGTTGATCCCTGAGACAATTGGTCTCATTGAGTTGCCTGGTTTGTGTATTTTAGGCAAACAATATAGTCTAGGGATCAACGGATTACTTACACTTAGCCTATAATTCAGATTCGGGGTTATTAACTTTGAACAACTTTTTAACGCGTTTTTTGTGTCCCTAATCATTTTTGGTAATGGAGTTTTCTTACATTCAACATAGGGACCTTCTATGATCTTTTACAGTATAATATAGTACAAATTGTTTTTCTCCGGACAATTGGTAAATGTTTCTTCATTAGTATTTGAGTTCAGTAATAATTCATAATTAAATTGATTCTATAAATACTTAATGTGGTGCTAGAAAAAAACGCATCGATGTAAATATAGTTGACTATTATTCAATGAAACTGTCATTAATATGCAACACACTTGTGTAAATTATTACAGGTTAGAATAAACACATACATACACTACAGGCCATAAGTGAGGGATCAGTAAATGAAATTTAAAAAAAACATGCACGCTTAGTGAAACAAAACGTATATTTCTACAAAACTATATCTACGAGACAAATGAACAGTTTTTCTTATAAAATAAAATAATTTCAACATATTCTGTAGAATTTCTTATCATA
This sequence comes from Dermolepida albohirtum, assembly GCA_031893035.1. NCBI lineage: Eukaryota > Metazoa > Arthropoda > Insecta > Coleoptera > Scarabaeidae > Dermolepida > Dermolepida albohirtum. Next base: position 90,874 of record JAVIWB010001200.1, read on the forward strand.
TTCGACTTTCGTCAAAGTATCCACCTCTGCGCTTAATGATTTCTTTACAAATATTAGGCAACCGCTATACAAGTTTCTGGAGCGTATCCATTGGTAAATTATTCAACAGTTGCTCCTAAAGCTGTTTCTGCGATTGTGGACAGCTTTCTCTCACGTTTCTATCTAATTCATTGATTCACATAGTTTTTACAAAGTTGGGAAGTGTGTTTGGGATCATTATCTTGTTGTAGGTGAAAACCTTCACCAATTAACCTTAATCCAGACGGAGTTGCATGTTCCTCCAAAATCTTCAGGTACCCCTCTTTTTTTAAAATGCCTTGAATGCGATACAAATCTCCGACACCATCAAAGGAAAAGGATCCCCAAACAAGCACAGAACCTCCCTCGTGTTTAACAGTTGGCACTACACATTCGGGTAACATCCTTTCACCCACTTGTCTTCGAACGAAAACTCGTCGATTACTACCGAACACTTGGAACTTTGACTCATCTGTCCATAACACTTGCTTCCACATTTCCATGTCCCAGTGTTGATGGTCCTGGGCCCATTGTAACCGTTTTTTACGATTTCGTGGATTCAATAATGGTTTTAAAGCTGCAATACGCCCATGTAGTCCCGCCTTTGTCAAACGTCGTTTTACAGTAGTCAGTGACACCGGCTTTCGACGGTCTTCATTCAGCTCTGCTCGAAGCTGAGGAGCTATGAGGCGCCTATTTCGTTTTGATAGTATTTTTAGGCGCAAATCCTCTTGTCTGGTAGTTACTCTTGGCCTTCCGCAACGTTTTATTGGTTGTAATGATCCACTTTGTGAATATCGTTTCACTGTTCCTTGCACCGCGTGATAAGATAAATTTAACTTTTGGGCTATTTGCCGCAGTGAAAATTTTTCACCATGTAGCGTTATTATAAAACTACGAGTTTCTGCGCTAAGTTCCTTTCTTTTCGACATTTTTATAAGTTACTTTTACGTCTGTTCTCAAATACTCGTATTGCAACTTACTCGGACAAATGCTGCACGAAAACTAATTTTTAAATTGCTAAATAGTTTACTATGAATTCCTAATACCATTATAATAATATTGCGTTGTTAGCCCTATTAAATTTATTGGGGTATATAAAATATTTCTATTAAATAGACGCCATAAAACTATTAAAAGGATTTACAATATTTTTCAGAAACAGATATATTTATCTAATTTATAATAATAATCCGAATAATCCTTCTCAAAATTACATTTACAACTGTTATTTCAATTATTCTCACCAAAACAGGTAAAAGTCTAAGGGATGTGTCTAAAATACAAGTGTTTTGTTATTTATGATAAGTGATCCCTCACTTATGGCCTGTAGTGTATATCTACTTTCTTACATAGATTCTTTTACACATATATAGAGTACGACACGAAATAGTTGTTTTGATAATACTGTAATATCTGTATATCGTTCCTATTTTGTGAATACAAATATCCACCAACGGTATGCAATATTTTTCCAGACAATTTACAAAATATAATTTAGTCATTACCAATCATTGATTTTACGAATAGACATCAATATATCATTGAAAAGTAAATCTCGATTAAGTCTATTGTCCAAGAATTTAGTATTTTCCGTATTCATAATTTGACTACAATTTAACTCATGATATTCCCAAAATCAACTCCAATTTAGAAAAACGAAAGACAAATCGCCTGGTCGTTGAAATTTTCTCATATGTGTAACACATACTTTTACTTTTTGCGAAAGTTGCCGGTAATGTGTAATGGGTTTTGATCATAATCCAAAGTATTAAACTACATACCATGTTCAAGAAAAATATGAAACATTTGAGAAAGTGTCTGTTACGAAACAAAAATATTCGTTAGCTACTGCGCCTACACATATATGTATGTACATATAATACATAAATGGCAGAGAATCTCGCGTAAATTGAATTTTGACGCAAGATTGTGATACCGGCATTGATAAATAATCAATGTTAATTGAAGATATTTGTAATTAATGTTTTTAGATTATTTATTGCCAAAACAAAACACAAACAACAATAAGAATTAATACCATTAAACATTAATACAATATAGACATTGATTGGTTTAATAATATCTCAAGAAAAATGAGATATTTGATGAAAGCTTTTTCTCAAATCAAGCTATGCTTCATTAATTTGCAAGACTAACTAACTAACAAGACCAATTTTTTAAAAAGCTATAATATCAGCAGATAAAGATTAACTATAAGGCTATAAATTTGATAGCAAGTTTTTTCAAAATAATATTTAACATGTTAAATTAGTGAAGATTTCTTCATCACAAGAATATACTACCTACCTAAGTATACTGAATAAAAGTTTGTATCTACATTTTCATTTAATTACATGTTCATTTATCACTTTGAAATAAAACTGTAGTAGCTCTTATTCGACATAAAAACTTTTCTAACAATATGTATAAAAATTAGGCAAAGGAATTCAAACGTATTAATGTTAACGTATAGTTTAGTAAAAAAACTAGCATTTAACACTTTAAATATGGTTTCAGAAAATTGTCATTTGGGCTTTATTATATAGAAAATATTAAGATAGTCCTAAGTGCCTAAGTCAATTAGTTGAAAGTATTTGGATGAAGACTTGTATTTAGATGCTTCATTATAACGACCTTAGATTGAACAGATAGGAATCCCATATAATTGATAATGAACGGTGTTTTGCATTGAATCACCATTTTGCTTCTAACGGTCGCAGAATTCGATAATGAAATTCAACGTGTAGTAAATGACGTATCCGTTTAAGCAATTTGAACACTCTTCGTTGCTAAAGATAACAAATTTAATGCTTAACTAATATTTCAGCACTTTTCAATAATTGAACATACCTAAAATATAATCAATAGACAGGCGGACAATTTTCCACATATCGACTTCAAGATTTTTAGAATACATATCGCCAATAGTTATTATTTCAGCAAAACTGTGTAGCAAATAAACAGGTATACAAAATGGTGAAAGATCGAGTCATTGCTGATAATTATTTTTCTTATATTTGATATTTTAACAATTTGTTTGTTTATAGAACTAGTTATAAAAAATTACCATGAAAATGATAATGATGTGTGTGAGTATTTCTCACAAAATTGTATTCTTATTTTATCTAACATGAGATCAGTTTAAAAATAGTATATTTGCATGTGACCTTAAATTTTTGATTTATCACTCCAGTAAATCATAGGTTCATTTCAATATTTGCACAAGTTGATGAAGATGGACAAACAAATCAAAATGTAAAAAGTATATACTGGTGAATACTTAAATTTTACCAAAAATACATTTGCGCAATAGAAGCACCAAAAATTAAATAAAAAAGTACGTTTATGATCATAAGTTTAAAAAGCAAATACAAAATTATAAAGAACAAGGAAGCTGGTCTAACTCAAAACAAATTTTACATTTCAGAACTCATAAATAAGCTTAAACTAGAAGATGTGATTATAATAAAGCGTACGGTGTTATTTGGAGGGCATAGACTTCGCGAGATAAAAACTAGATTCTATGAAATGCATCAACAAGTTTTTTACGATTAAAATAAATTATTCAGCCTGCAATCATGAAAACATATTTTTATGCGAGAGCAAATTTTAATATTGTTTACGATTAAATACTTCAATATTTAATATCCTAATTTAAATAAATAAATAATTATATACATATATTTTTGACAAGACGAACCTAATTACAAGAAACGTTACATAAAATGTCATAAAATTGACAATATATTCATAAATTTTTCACATAGCAAAGAGAAAAATAAAATGTCAAAATAAAGTTTCATTATGCATTTTAAATAGTTCGTAAAGAAACAGAGAACAAATCACAACTCTCACTAAGCGCGTTAAAAATTTGTGCACGTTATAGCTAAAAATCATACTCTAGCATTTGTTTTGTTAAATGAACAATAAAATGTTTGCTGCTACTATGTATTCAGTCAAAGAACAGCCAACCTGAGCCGATTTAAAAGCTAAATACAACTAACGCAACCATTTACTACTTGAGACAAGAAATGAACTTCAATAATAGTAAATTTAGTGTGTCATGATTATAAATCCAAGCTGTTCAGAAAATTCTGCTGTTCAATTCCTTTTCTTCCGGATACTCTTCGCTACTATCGAGCAGATACGGCTATTCAGCTCTAATCATAGATAGGAAACCATATCAAACTGCAAACTACCCCATTCACGTTTCTGGCAATCAGGGCTATATGTTCATAAAATGTGAATGCTGAGTCATACAGAATACTCAGATTATGTGCAAACACTCTTCTTTCTAGGACCATCGTATCTATTGAATATGTAACTGATCTCCTTTTTACGAGAATAAGATACTATCTGACAGTTGCTAAGACTCATAGCTAAATTATTTTCATTGCATCAAAAGGAAATTGAGTCTCTTTCATCAAAGTAAATCAGAAGGAAAAAGTGGTATAATAACCGCTTCTTACACAATATCTGACGATGATGATCTAATACCTTTGGATAAACAGCTGTTGAATCGTTGTAAAGAGTGTTTCAAATTGCACGGTTTTTTTTAAGAATAAATAAAATATAGATGGCGCACTGAATTTGTCTGGGTATGTGGGCATTTAGAAAGTGTGGTATATGACATTTATAAAAATGGCTTCGTACACGGTACAACAACGCGTTCAAATTGTTGAATTATTTTATGAAAATCAGCGTTCTGTGAAGAGTTTTTAGAAAATTACGTGAATTTTATGGTTTACATAATCGTCCATATGAAAGCACTACTGGTCGAATTATTAAAAAATTTCAAGAGACCGGTTCCGTGGAAGATCAAAAAAGTGAAAAATACAGTCGTAGTGGTCGTTCACAAGAAAAAATTGGTTTGGTTCGTGAAAATGTTGCTGAAGATCCTGAAATGTCCATTAGACGACGCTCACAACAACTTGGACTTAGTGGATCAACAACATGGCGTATTTTAAACAAGAATTTAGCCCTGAAGGCATATAAGGTTCGAATAACATAGGAATTGAAGCCATTAGATCATTTAAAACGTCGTTCATTTGTCAATTTCATCAATGAACAACCAGCTGATTTTTCTCAAAAAATAATGTTTTGCGATGAGGCACATTTTGAACTTGGTGGCTATGTTAATAAACAAAATTGCCGTATCTGGGGTGAGGAAAATCCACCTATGTGAAAAGTCAGGTTTATAAAAACAATCCACAATTAATTCCTGCTATGAAAGATGAAATTATTCGTGTCGTTGATGAGATAGAGCCTCAATTATGTCAAAATGTCAATGAAAATTTTAGTAAAAAAGTCGACGTCTGTGCAGCTGCAAGAGGAGGCCATTTGGTAGATATTATTTTTCGCATATAAATGTCATAACTGATACTTCAATTACCAATAAAAAGTTTTTGAAAGTGAATGCAAATTATGTGTTTTATTTATTCTTTTTAAAAACCGCGAAATTTGAAACACCGTTTATTATTACTTAAATATCAGGTAATTAAATCTAGAAGAGACTTTACTACTTCAAAATTATTAAAGTGATTAATCTAGTTAAATACTCTTTTTATGTCAAAAGATCAGTTTTTGCTCTTTAATTTATAACCTCTGGGACATCCTCTAAAAAATTTGATTTGAGGTTGATCTTCCAGACAAAAAAAACATGTTGCTTTGGAGAAATGTAAGGCATAATATTTGAATATATGTATTTGTGCAGGATGGTTTGAAGCACTTTTGAAAAATTTCATGAAATTGAAATTAGACGGTAGTTTTCATTCAGTGAGCCTTTCCCTTCTTGTGAATAGGCAAATGCAAGCTGTCTTACAGATTGATAGGAAAACGCATTTCATCGTAATAACATTAAATAATTTGTACAGCCGTACTGTAAAAATAACTTCGCAATCTCGCAGAACTGAAAATTTCGTCGACACAAACGTATTCTTGTAATTTTATAAATATTACTAGGTGTTTAAGAAATCTGGTGATCTCACAAAAGGGGTGTATTATTTCATTCAGCAAGTACATGAACGCTCTCAAAATATTTTGTGAGTTTCAATATATCTCATTAACAGAGACAGAGTTTAATTCTTGATCTCCACATGTCATACGTCCTGGAAATTGTAGTTCTGTCCTTTTTACCACATATAATGCAAACTTTAGAGGGATAGTTGTGAAATAATTCCTCAGTAGAATTGATGTAAGTTCTATGTGCATGTTCCATTAAATACTGACATTTATGCCTCATCCGTTGAAAAAATAAGAAACGATTTAGCAGAATAATTTGTCCATGTGGTAAATAGTATATTTAGAATATTGCCATTGAAAATATGCATATTTCTGATACAACTTATTTATTTTTGTCCATTCTTGAAATTTCATAAACTGCTTTTCATAATTGATGGAGCATGCGAAAAAATTTCATTCGATTTACATTGAATTTAATAAAGACAATATATACAATAGAAATAGACAAATTTAATTAAATTGACAAATATAATCGTGTATTTCCAACTACAATGGCAAGTCCCAAATTTTAAATTTAATTTATCTATTATTTATTTAGAAATCATCAAAGAGTGAGAAATTAGAAAAAATGAAGTAAAGAACTTGTGTCATAAGACTCTGCCCACTTCGCTCGTCGTGCCATAACTGGCCTCATGCGATAAACCCGTCATACGTCACTAGTTTTTTAATATGCTACTTTATAACTGTGAATTCGGAATCACATCGAATTATAATGTCATTTTTAGCAGACCATTATGAAACAACATAATCTAAACATTATTATTTGTGGGTCGTATAAACATTACCAACAGTGATATTATATTCAAAGCAGTGTTATAAACTTTGTATATAAAATTAAAAATGTCTTACTTCAACTGTCAATTCAATTGACATCATGGTATTTGCAGTATAGAGTTAAAACACTTACATTGGCATCGATGTAAAATGGGTTCATCTAGTTACAATCGATATTTATCACTAATAATTATAATCTAATACTTAAAATGTTCATATGATATACGAAACAAAATGTTCCAATCTAAAGATTTTTATATTACCAATAGTAAAGAGATCAAATTGTGAAAATTCTTTTAACATTTTTAAGTGAGTTTTATTATTCATCTAAGTCGAATGTTACATCACGCAAGGAGTTTTCAGAAGGAAATAAGAGTCAGTTCCAAGACAAGATCAAAAAATTTCTGCGGAACGATCGAACTTGTCTGTAGCCTCTCATTGTCATGATGAAATACCATTCATTAACAATTAATAAGTACCGGAATTTTTTGGATTACGGATTCGTTCAAACTGTCCAAATGTTGATAGTGCACATTTTAATTAGTTATTGTGTTTCTTAGTTGGTGGTTGAAGACACATAACCTTGAAACTATTAACCTGATAGGTTAGCTTTCCTGTGATGAATGTCTACTTTCGATGACGTTTGTGGCAAATCTTCAGACCCGGTCCAAGGCTATTTTCGTACCTTGTATACAATACACTTCTCACCATCAATTGTCAGTTACTTAAAAAAGGGGTCGTTTTTTTTACATATTGCTTAAGTTTATGTGAGTTCATAAGAAATTAAAATATCGAGTTTCCTGACATAGCTTAGTTTTCTCATGTGGTCGTAAACACTTGATATTTAACATTTGACTCGATCAATGCCTTTTTTTTCGTTAACTTCAATGGGCCTCCCTGATGTTCTTATAGAACACTATCACCATAAACTTTATGCAACTTTTCACAAGCTTGACATGCGTCGTTACTCTCAGAGATAAAAGAAGAATATATGACGAACATGCACACTTTGGTCTTTCATTTTCACTTTTATGAAACTCTCAACTAAGTTGTTAACTTTTTCTTAAAGCAGAACTGTCAATTGTTATTTGACATATCATAAAGATAGATACGAATGACTGTAGTACTTGCAAAAATGAAATAGCGGTATGTGTTAAAAAAGTTTCTGACTTTTTCAATAACCCAATATGAATTTATCTCATCAAACACAATTTTCATTTATTAAAATCTTACTTTATGCATGTGTTATATGTTACATACATATACTGTAACATATTGTTACTTGAGGAAATGTAAATTAAGGTATATGGATAAAAACACTTGCTAAAAAAAATCTACTTTTAGACTAATATTGTGACGAATAATATCATATCTCCCTCTCTCGACCAATACATAAATGTATTGACCGACAAAGCAAGAACGCTTCTATCTCACATAGATCGGAGACTATGTTTCCAGTGTGTAATAGACAGAAACTTACGTCTAGGCTTTATGCCAATTAAAGAATGTTAAAAAGGAATCATTCTATTATTAATAACACCCTATCAACTACATATGTTTCATCGAATGCACGAATCGTCAGGTTGATTTGTGTTATTAATGAACGATTCCTTCAGAGTGTTTATCATATCATTTCGATACAGAAAATAATGAATAATATCATATCTCCCTCTCTCGACCAATACATAAATGTATTGACCGACAAAGCAAGAACGCTTCTATCTCACATAGATCGGAGACTATGTTTCCAGTGTGTAATAGACAGAAACTTACGTCTAGGCTTTATGCCAATTAAAGAATGTTAAAAAGGAATCATTCTATTATTAATAACACCCTATCAACTACATATGTTTCATCGAATGCACGAATCGTCAGGTTGATTTGTGTTATTAATGAACGATTCCTTCAGAGTGTTTATCATATCATTTCGATACAGAAAATAATGAATAATATCATATCTCCCTCTCTCGACCAATACATAAATGTATTGACCGACAAAGCAAGAACGCTTCTATCTCACATAGATCGGAGACTATGTTTCCAGTGTGTAATAGACAGAAACTTACGTCTAGGCTTTATGCCAATTAAAGAATGTTAAAAAGGAATCATTCTATTATTAATAACACCCTATCAACTACATATGTTTCATCGAATGCACGAATCGTCAGGTTGATTTGTGTTATTAATGAACGATTCCTTCAGAGTGTTTATCATATCATTTCGATACAGAAAATAATGAATAATATCATATCTCCCTCTCTCGACCAATACATAAATGTATTGACCGACAAAGCAAGAACGCTTCTATCTCACATAGATCGGAGACTATGTTTCCAGTGTGTAATAGACAGAAACTTACGTCTAGTCTTTATGCCAATTGAAGAATGTTAAAAAGGAATCATTCTGGAAACATAGTCTCCGATCTATGTGAGATAGAAGCGTTCTTGCTTTGTCGGTCAATACATTTATGTATTGGTCGAGAGAGGGAGATATGATATTATTCATTATTTTCTGTATCGAAATGATATGATAAACACTCTGAAGGAATCGTTCATTAATAACACAAATCAACCTGACGATTCGTGCATTCGATGAAACATATGTAGTTGATAGGGTGTTATTAATAATAGAATGATTCCTTTTTAACATTCTTTAATTGGCATAAAGCCTAGACGTAAGTTTCTGTCTATTACACACTGGAAACATAGTCTCCGATCTATGTGAGATAGAAGCGTTCTTGCTTTGTCGGTCAATACATTTATGTATTGGTCGAGAGAGGGAGATATGATATTATTCATTATTTTCTGTATCGAAATGATATGATAAACACTCTGAAGGAATCGTTCATTAATAACACAAATCAACCTGACGATTCGTGCATTCGATGAAACATATGTAGTTGATAGGGTGTTATTAATAATAGAATGATTCCTTTTTAACATTCTTTAATTGGCATAAAGCCTAGACGTAAGTTTCTGTCTATTACACACTGGAAACATAGTCTCCGATCTATGTGAGATAGAAGCGTTCTTGCTTTGTCGGTCAATACATTTATGTATTGGTCGAGAGAGGGAGATATGATATTATTCATTATTTTCTGTATCGAAATGATATGATAAACACTCTGAAGGAATCGTTCATTAATAACACAAATCAACCTGACGATTCGTGCATTCGATGAAACATATGTAGTTGATAGGGTGTTATTAATAATAGAATGATTCCTTTTTAACATTCTTTAATTGGCATAAAGCCTAGACGTAAGTTTCTGTCTATTACACACTGGAAACATAGTCTCCGATCTATGTGAGATAGAAGCGTTCTTGCTTTGTCGGTCAATACATTTATGTATTGGTCGAGAGAGGGAGATATGATATTATTCATTATTTTCTGTATCGAAATGATATGATAAACACTCTGAAGGAATCGTTCATTAATAACACAAATCAACCTGACGATTCGTGCATTCGATGAAACATATGTAGTTGATAGGGTGTTATTAATAATAGAATGATTCCTTTTTAACATTCTTTAATTGGCATAAAGCCTAGACGTAAGTTTCTGTCTATTACACACTGGAAACATAGTCTCCGATCTATGTGAGATAGAAGCGTTCTTGCTTTGTCGGTCAATACATTTATGTATTGGTCGAGAGAGGGAGATATGATATTATTCATTATTTTCTGTATCGAAATGATATGATAAACACTCTGAAGGAATCGTTCATTAATAACACAAATCAACCTGACGATTCGTGCATTCGATGAAACATATGTAGTTGATAGGGTGTTATTAATAATAGAATGATTCCTTTTTAACATTCTTTAATTGGCATAAAGCCTAGACGTAAGTTTCTGTCTATTACACACTGGAAACATAGTCTCCGATCTATGTGAGATAGAAGCGTTCTTGCTTTGTCGGTCAATACATTTATGTATTGGTCGAGAGAGGGAGATATGATATTATTCATTATTTTCTGTATCGAAATGATATGATAAACACTCTGAAGGAATCGTTCATTAATAACACAAATCAACCTGACGATTCGTGCATTCGATGAAACATATGTAGTTGATAGGGTGTTATTAATAATAGAATGATTCCTTTTTAACATTCTTTAATATTGTGACAATGCATAAAAGCCTAAGGTATCCATATTACAAAGGCTAATTACAAAACACAGCGAATTCGGCAGAAGAGAAAATGCCGGATGCAAATAATACAGAGATTTTTAAGAAAAGCAGGAAAACTACCAGAACCCTTATTAAAAAAAAGTCTGGAAAGTATAAAATTGACAAGAAATAGAATTATTACAAAATTTAACAGTGGTGGTAAAAAAGATAACGTGGAAGCAGAAAATGTTCATTGTCGAAATAGATAATTACGTATGAAAAACGAGAAAAATTGGAAAATGGAACAAATAAATAGGGGAAAGAACGACAAAATACTGAAAAAGTTAAAAAAGAATGAAAAAAATATCTTTATGCTAAAGAGATTAAAGGACGATACTATGTAACAAAAGAGTTAAAAGAGATGATAGAAAAAATGTATTGAAAGCAATTGTTAAGGTAAAAAATACCATTCAAAATTATACCTGCGAAAAAACTAGATAAAAAATAAAAAGAAAGGCTCATGGAAAACAAAGGTAAATTCAAAGATATTAAAAAAAGAAGATATCTACAAACCACGATTTAACTGTACAGAAAAGAAAGCTACAGATGCAAATAAGGCAAAAAATATCATGAGGTCAAATGGGTAAAAAGGGCAAATGGATCAGATGTCAGATGACTGACAGAAATGAGAAGTTAAAAACAAAACCAGTAAGGACTGATATACGAATACATCTGATGGCTAAAACAAAAGAGACAATAAAAAAAGGGGTAAATAGATGAGGTGATCGAAATTGGATCTTGGAATATGACGCTTTATCAGTACATTTGATTAATTTTAACAAAATATAATGTAAATTGTGTAGTCCACATTTCAGTTACTTTCCATAATATGGTTTGCCTTTTCTTATCACAAAAAATGCTCCTATAATAAAGCACATTCAATAATTTTTTTTCTATAAATTGTTTCAATATCTCTCCATAGAAAATAGTTTTAAAATAATTGCGCTCGTATAGATACACACAAACACGTATATATTTGCTTAGAAAACCAAATTTTATTTTATTGATATTTTTAGAATGATTATTTTATATAGAATATAAACACACGTAATTAACAAATTGGTTACATTATTTCTTTAATTTCTAGAAATGCGACTGTTCCTGCGTGATTTAATCAACATAACTTCAAAAAGAAAACCTTGATAACGTAAAATAGAGATTAAGGCTTTTGTAAACGGATCAATAAACATGGCTGGCGCCAAAAGTTCTACACCCCACTTATGACTTCTTTTCTAGTTGAATAACATTTGTTATATAAACACAAAGAAATCATAATATTAATTTAAAAACTTGCAATCCTTTCTGAATAATAAATAAAATATGAATATTTGCACAGGAAATTAAATAAGGATATCTCCTGATAGCATTAAGAACAAGTATGTATGTATATATATTTGTGTATGTATAAAGTATTAACAGAGCCACTACATATTTACTGTAAATAAACAGCAAAGTTGGAAAATCATAATTAATTTTACACACACACATTAAGAAAAACACTTAATGTGTTTCAGTTACTATTACACAGGAAAATTTAAAGTTAAGAATTATAATTTACACTGACCTAATTTCTTTACTTTTAGATTTTCCAACTTTGCTGTTTATTTACGGCTTAAAATCAAATTATAAATTATTGAACTACAATTAGTTTATCAATCTACAGAAACAAGCAATATTAGTCGATACTTTATAATATATAAGCTAATGTAACACAAATTTGTGAGTTTTGATTTTGAAAATTTTGAATGTTTGTTTTTGTGGCATTAAATAGAGCAAAAAAATAACATAACAACATATAAACATATACGTAATAAAAATATATTCATTTATTTATTAAATTTCAAGTAATTTTTAAGAAGATAGTTTCAAATCATTCGAGGTGATCATTTTTTGGACAAACCATTCTTTTCACATGACTTATTGAAAGAATATTTTTTAATTGACAAATTATTATATGCCAAACATATGCAATAAACTCATTAAATTATCATTCATACTACATTTATACACAATATATGTATAAGTAAAAATAGATATTGCAATTAGTGTTTGGAAAAGTAAATATAATTTAGTTTTTTAATTTCAGTTGCCACATGACCTTCTGTTATTGTATTTGTTTTAAATTTTATTGTAATAATAATAATAATAGCTTAATTAATATAGTTCCAGTGAATACATGAAAGTCAACAAATAAGGGAATATACATATGGACATTTCATTATATACAAAATACTACAAATTAAGTAATCATTTAGCGAATAGGATTCAAGATTAACAAGAAAAGAGTACAATTTAGAAGTGGTCTGAAACTGATTAACAATTTTCATGAAAGTTAATTATTCTCAGAAACCTGTATCGTAATTTATAAAATTAACTATAATTTCCACGTGCTAAAACTGAAAACCCGTTGATAATTCATGGTAGCTGTAGTTTTCTTGGGCTTAGTTAGCAAAGAAAACTTAGTAAACTACGTGCTGTCAATATTTAAACCGTGTATACATACAAAGGGTACTAGGAAAGTTTTGCAATACAGCTTTGTTTATTTATTTTTTTCAAAGTAATTTCCTCTACACTCAATACACCACTCCATCCTCCGAAACCAATCTTTAAACCAGTTCTGACAAGTTTCACTAGGGAGTAAAGCACACTCGTTGTCCCAAGTCCACGGAAGATCCTCATCACTGGAAAACCGCCTCTCTTCTAGCTTCAATTTCACATGCGGGAACAGTGCAAAATCGCAGGGAACAAGATCTGGACTGTAGGGAGAGTGCTCGAAAAGTTTCAATCCTGTCGTGGTCAAATATTCGGTGCAGGCTTTGGCGCGGTGAGCTGGAGCGTAATCGTGGTGGAGGAACCAGGTGTCCATTCTTGACTTTAGCAGCAGGTTCTTCATAGATCCAATGACTTTAGGCAGGCACTGTTGAGTATACCACTTAGCTGTGACTGTCTTCTGTGTGTCCAAAACGACGCGTTCCACAATTCCATTCGATTTGAAAAATACAGCTGTCATTTTTTTCTTTATAGATCGGGATTTTCTGATAACTACGGGTGTGTCCCCAACATCAAAGACCCAAACTTTGTTTTGAGCTTTGGTCGGCACATCGTAATAGTACAGCCATGTCTCGTCACCTGTCACGATGTTGTTGACATACCGAGATTGTCCCTTATTAAACTTTTTTAGCACGGCACTAAGTCACACGTTGTGTCATCTGCTCTTCAGTCAGTCGATGCGGCACCCAGAGAGAATAAAGTTTCTTCACGTGCAAATGATCATGCAGAATCGAACGAATTGCTGGTGCATTTAGGCCTGAAGTACCCTCTATCTGTTGGTAGGTCACTCGCCTGTCCTCGCCAAGCATTTTTTTCACAGTAGTAACGTTTTCCTTTGTAACTGACGTTCATTGCCTTCCCGGCCTCTCAACATCCTCCACAGTTAAATTTCCCCTTTGTAATTCTCTATACCACCTGAATATCGTTGTGCGATGTGGACAAACATCACCTAGTGCAAGAGTTATTTCTTCGAAACACTGGTCTATGTTTAAACCACGCACGAAATTATAACGCAAAACTGCCCTTATCTCATTTCGTGACCACGACGCAATCGCAAGCACTTTACACTCTCATTGCTAATGAATAACTGAGCCCATCGACATAGCGCGGCGGCTACTATGCACGTATGAACATGTCTCAACATGCAGCTTCCTACGATTCATTGTTAAGTCATATTGCAAAACTTTCCTAGTACCCTTTGTATCTATTGTACATATACCATATATGTACATACAGAGAAGTTTTGTTCATGTTATTTAAATGATTTCAATGTATAACATCAGTTCCGTATTTCTCAACAAGTATGTGGGGTGCTTTAAACAGAAGTGTTGCATAAGAAATCAGTGCTTTAACTTTTATATTTGATTATATTGGGTTGGCAACTAAGTGCTTTCGGTTTTTACTGATAGAGAGCGTTGCTTTATTTTTTGTATAACGTATGTTAGTGCTGTACTTTACCGTTTGTCGCGTGATACTAGTCACATTGACGTAACTTCAGAAGCAAGTAGTGCGTGATTTTTATTAAAGCTATTACTTGTGGGTTAATTTTAAATGGAGTGCAGAAACGAACATTTTCGACATATTTTACTGTTTTATTTCCGTAAAGGAAAGAAAGCTGCTGCGGCTCACAAAAAGATACGTGAAGTTTATGGTGCTAATTGCTTAACAGAGCGCACGTGTCAGAATTGGTATAAAAAATTCCGTTCTGGAGATTTTTCCCTCAAAGATGAGCAACGTTCTGGTCGGCCTACTCAAGTTGATGATGACCAAATCAAAGTCATAATTGAAGAGGATCGTCATATAACTGTTCGAGAGGTTGCGGAGAGGCTACATGTATCGCACACAACAATTGAAAAACATTTAAAATGTCTAGGGCTAGTTAAGAAGCTTGATATTTGGGTACCTCACGAATTGAAAGAAATTCATTTAACACAAAGAATCAACTTTTGCGATATGCACCTTAGACGAAATGAAACCGAGCCTTTCTTAAAAAGAATCATCACTGGTGATGAAAAATGGGTCCTGTACAGTAACATAGTTCGAAAACGATCATGGAGCAAACACGATAAACCAGCTCAAACCACATTGAACGCTGAATTGCATCTAAAAAAGATCATGCTGTCAGTTTGGTGAGATTACAAAGGTGTTGTGTTTTTTGAACTGCTTCCAAGGAGCCAAACGATTAATTCTGATGAATTCTGATGTTCACTGTCAACAATTAATAAAACTGGATGAAGCAATCAAAGAAAAACGGCCAGAATTGGCAAATCGGTAAGGTGTAGTTTTCCACCAAGATAATGCAAGGCCTCACACATCTTTGGCAACTCGTGGGAAATTATTGGAGCTTGGCTGGGAAGTGATGCCACATCCCCCATACAACCCTGATCTAGCACCATCTGATTACCATTTATTTCGAAGTTTGCAGAATTCTTTGAAAGGTAAAACTTTCACAAATGACGATGACCTTCACTCGCACCTGGTTCACTTTTTTGCTGATAAGGACCAGAAATTTTATGAGCGCGGAATCATGTAGCTAAAAGAAAGATGGCAAAAGGTCATTGAGCAAAATGGAAAATATATAATTGATTAAAAACTATTCTTTGTTTAAAAAAAAGTGTTTTATTTTATACTACAAAATCGAAAGTACTTAGTTGCCAACCCAATAACTTTAAATTAATAAATTCTGATATCGGTTTTATTAAGGTAGAGTAAGTGTTCCCATTTTTCTTATCATGTTATAAAAGTATTTGCATTTTATCGGGATATACCTGCAATTTTACAGTTTTATAGTACAAAAATAAACCCCTTTTTTCTAGTTACTTGCAGCCACATTTTCTTTCTATTTACTTAACTATATACTTAGTAAGAATGAAAAGGTTTTAATAAATGGTTTTATACAAAAATAAGAAAACCTGAACCTTGTACCTTGAATTATCAATTCAGACACTACATACATGTTTTCCGACACAACATTTGTGGGATGACCTTCACGAAATTCATCGTTCAAAGAACGCCGTCCAAGTTTGAATTCATTATACGAACGATATACTGTAGTTTTCGATGGTGCTTCATTACCATATAAAGGTCTCAGCTCGTCGATGCATTCTTGTTGAGATAATCCACATTGCATTTTTTCGTTGACATAAAATTTTCAAGCTACTGTGAATAATATAGAAATAGCAACCCGATAACAAAACTGTCAAGGTAAATATATTACCAAAAATGACAAACTTTACGACGCAATCAGATCGGAGGCAACACTAACAATGTTGCCAGTTCCCGAAATATAAACGGCTACCTTCGTAATAATAAATCCTTCCCGATGATTTCAATAAAACACATGTTCTGTCTAAATCAATTTCACATCGACGTCGCTCGAGAGATTATGATTCAAATTATTCTTAATTTGTCGATCAGTTTTTGTAAATTAGTGTCCAGGAAACAATAGATGTTTTAAGTCGGCATTTGTTCATTGTGGTTTTTGGAATATTGCATCCTGTTACTAAAGGATAGATTATGACAAATTGCACATATTCAAAATATTACAGTTCTATTCCAAATTTTAATTTTGACACATTAATTGTGACGTGGATGTTAAAAGACGTATTTACGCCATAAAGAACTAACTTTATATCTGAATATTTAGAACATGTCCTGATTGTGACAACTAATTCTACGCTTTTATTATCAACGTGAAATCCACCATATATTTTTTAAAAGTCCAATCAGGCATATACCATATATACAAGGTTTTCCAATAAGAGTGATATGATTTCTTTAAAAAAAACACACTTATTGTTAAGAAAATTCAAAAGTTTTTTATTTAATGTGAAGTACAATCGATACAATTAAGTTCTAAATAAAACGTCATTCAAATGGCCTCCACGACTTCTTCTGCAGGAAAGAATTCGATGAACCCAATTTTCGAGCACTTTTTCCACTAAATCTTATCGTATGTCATTCAATATTGACTTGTAAAGCTTGAAGAGAGGCTGGTTTATTTCGATAGACCAATGACTTCAAATAACCCCACAAGAAATAGTCTAATGGTGTTAAATCACAACTTCTTGGAGGCCATTCAATATCACAATTTCTTGAAATAATCGAATCTCCAAACTTTTCTCGCAATAATTCTATTGTTGCATTTGCTGTGTGGCACGTAGCCTCGTCTGGTTGGAACCAAATGTTGTCAAGATCAACTTCTTCCAATGTTGGCCATAAAAAGTTGGTTATCATCAATCTATACCGCTCTCCATTGACAGTAACGGTGTTAATAGCTTCATTTTGAAAGAAGTACGGACCGATGATTCCACCATACCAAAAACCACACCAAACTATCAATTTAGGTGAATGTAATGGTTTTTCATAAATAATTTGTGGATTTTCTTCGCACCAGAATCGACAGTTTTGTTTATTTACCACACCATCCAGATGAAAGTGAGCCTCATCAGAGAAGATGATTTTCTTAAAAAAATCGTTATCGTTTTCAAGTTGCTCCAAAGCAAAATCAGCAAATTCACGACGTGAATAATTTGTAAACTTTGTTCTTGCGTATATCTTTCCATGATGAAATTGTAAACACTACTGAATACAATGAAAAACAAATGACAGATCATGACATATTACAAATGGCCGAAATGTCACTCCAAAATCATATCATCCCTATTGGAAAACCTTATAGATATTTACAGCTAATTCAACAGGTCGTCATGAGTCATCCCTATTGTCATCTCTTATTTCCCTTATTAATTCAAAAGTAATTCCTGGTCAATATTCGTCGCTTGCAAGCTCTACTAACTCCAAGATAGCTCACGTTTTCAATCCTACTATTCTAACAGATTCCTTTTCTTTCTCAGACAGCGTTTTAGATAAACGTTTCATATATGTAAATTACTTGTGTACTTGTACTGTAGTACTTGTGTGTTGCCTTGTGTTACTTAGTAACTTTTTATTTTCCTAAAGGATTGTTAAATTTATTTCATCTCCCTCCTTTGTTCAAAACAATGATTTCTCAGTACTTATACAACCATGCTCAAATGTACTAGACACCTTACGAATTTATGTACATACATACATATATAGTTTATATAGTTTAGTCAAAAGAGAGGTGAGGAAAATAAAACTGTTGTAAAAATTATGTACAAAGTGTTATTTAGTAATATAGTACAATTTATCAATATTTTGTCGCTCCGCCCTGGGCCTTAATGACAGCTCGCACTCGTCGAGGCATACTTGCTACTAAATTGTAACACTCTGCCGGTGGTATTGCAGCCCATATTTCGCGAATTTTTGTTGATAATTCTGCTTTTGACAGGCATTTATGTTCCGTGATCTTAGTTTTTAAGATACGCCACAAATTTTCAATGGGCGACAAATCGGGACTTTGTAGCGGCCAATCCAATACCTCCACTGTGTTTTCCTCGAACCAACGCATTACAGCTCCCGATTTGTGGCAGGGCGCATTATCTTGCTGAAAAATGTATTGTGGAATATCCTGGTCGAATAGTTTTAGCACAGACGGTTCTAATACTTCCTCCAACATGGCTAAATAGGGTTGGCTATTCATCCGTCCATCGCACAGGTACACTTCTCCAACACCGTATGCAGACATACAACCCCAAACCATGATACTACCACCTCCAAATTTTACTGTGGGAATGATACATTGTGGTTCATAAGCTTCCCCTTGCCTACGCCGAACGTATAGCGTCCCAGGTAGTCCCCAAAGCTGCCAGGCAAAAGAAGAAAGTTAGCACTTAGACAGGATTAATTTTGTTTAATGTTACATGTAGACTGAATTGCATACAACGATAAGAATATTAGTCATGAAGATGTACTTACATACCTCGATATTCGATTCATCAGACCAAAGAATCTTCGACCACTTCTCGATTGTCCAATTTTCATGTTGTTTGGCCCATAAATACCGCTTCTTTTTATGAGCGTCAGTTAAAAGCGGTTTACGTCGCGCTTTACACCCTCGTAAACCAGCACACTGGAGACGCCTTCTCACTGTTTGCGCAGAAACTGTTACGCGATAAGGCTGTTTCAGCTCACTGACGAGCTGTTTCGACGATTTTTTCCTATCACTGAGAACCAGTCTTTGTAAAATTCTGTCTTCTCTAATCGAGGTACAGGGTTTTCTGCCACTTTTTGGTCTGTTAACAAACGATCCACTCTCCTGATGGCGACTAATGGTTGTACGGACTGCACATCGCAAACATTTTTTTTTGCAATTGCAGCTATTGATAAACTTCTGGGAATGCAATAACACTATTTGGGCGCGTTCCCCTACCGACAACTCGCGTATTTTAGGCATTTTTCTTCAACAAATAACTGACACAACGTGAAAAAATAGGATAATCTAATTGATCTCTACCACAAACTCACAAACGCACGTTGCTCACACACTGCTAGAATGACACTAAATTTCTAAAATCCACAAATTCCCCTTTCCACCTATTCTTTTCAATAGGGGATTGACGCCATTAACTATTTTTCGGTTAATTTCCGTCAGACTTGGATAATACCGAGAATAAGGTGTGGGGTGTCTAATACATCTGAGCATGATTGTATCTTTCCACTTCCTCGAATTTATATTCTTCTAGTTTTATTTTCTCGTTTATTGGAGTTCTTCTAAACTTATACAACTTTGTCTTACTCTGAGATTATTTGTAAACCCATTTCTATTCCTTCCACTATTACTCATCAAAAATCCTATTCGTTGTTTTTCGATTCTCTGTAATTAATACTAAGTCAGCGGCATATGCTATTACTTAACTGTTCTTAATTTTCTTTTGCCTATAATATTGTAATTTTTATATATTTTTGCATAGTGTATTTTGTTACTTAGCGTTAGTATATAAAAAGATATTTTTTCTCTATTTGTATCTGGTTAAAACATAATAAAAAAATGAAGAAATTGTCTATTTTTTAAAGTAGTTGGAGATAGAGTCTCTATACAATATACACATGTAAATCCAATATTTTAATTAAATTCAAACAAAATAATATGTGATACCCTCTATTAAGCTAGTAATTTAAATATTTACTTTTTTTATTGCCGAATATTTTCGTTTCGTTCATATATATTCTAAAACTGAATGTTTTAGAACACAAGTCTAGAAATAATAACATATCTAATATTATTTATTTCTTTCGAACGTACATAAATAACCAAAATATATACTTACATTTAAATTATAAATTATATTCCTTGCATATAATTATATTCCGAAAAAGTTGTTTAAAATACAGCATTTTTTGCTGTTATAAACTCATTTTTAAAAATATTAGAATAAAATTTCATTTTGTTGTTGATTTGACATTTTGGGTACCACCGAATTTTGTTTTCTATTAACGCTTTGTTTTTTTTTCTTTCAATTTTTTGTTTATATTCAAAACTGTACATATATAATTAAATTTCGTAGCTAAATTTCTTATGGACCATCCTTCTTCTAATTTTGATAATATTAATACCTTGTCGTTTTCGATCATTTTAATTTTTTGATTTAAACTGACTAATGTGGGGCTAGTTAAATATAGATTAAACTAGTGTACAGAATTGTATTGTGAATTTATCTATCGGAAATAAAAAGTATTTTAAACATCCTGAACTGTTGAAATCATATGGAGGAATAAACGACCAAAGATTCTAAATGAATGCGATCAGAGTACTGTTACAAGTGCAATGAGTTAAAATCCATGACTAAGTGCACTTACGGATAGATGTACAGATAGAATTTGATACTTCAAAAAAAAATACCTTAAGAAAACAGAATTTGAAGAAAAGCTAGAGTAGTATATAAAAAACCTTTCATTGGTGAAGTTAGCACTTACCTATTTACTCTGTGCTCTTCAATAGGCTATTAATGACGCTTAATAAAAGGTCTTTTATACTAGACCCCTACGCGATAACCAATTTTCTTCGAATTCTCTTTATGTTTTCTTAATGTACTTTCTTTCCAGTACCAAATTCCATCTGTATGGCTATCACCACTTAGCCATGAATTTTAACTCATTACACTTGTAACAATTCTCTGATCGCACTCTCTTAGAATCTTTAAACGCCTCCTTATCGATACAATTCAACAATCAGGATATTTTGTATATTTTTTTCAATCTGCACTGCAGAACACGCCTTTTCAATAAATTTAGCTATTTGGCCTAAGGTTTTTGTTTCTCTATATGTAGTGTTATTAACTCGCGCATATTACCAGATATGTATTTACTTTTACAACTCATTTTATTATTATTGCTATTAATACTATGAGAAGATCTTCCGCATTCGTTATAAATGTTATTGCTTACAATAGAGAAATATCTTATAAAAATCAAGTGTACTAAAAGTTTTGTGACATTCCATGTTAAAATATTTAGCAGATTCTTTTTTAGTTTTAAATAATAACAGTTTTCAGATTAGATATTTTTAGTTTTAAATGGAAGTCCGATGTTTACATTTGATGATATAACATTTGCAGAGTGTACAAACACTTTTGCGACTAACTGTGCACTATGTATATTATTATACATCTTTAATAATAAATAATAAAGCATATTTATGCGCTTACCGAACTAAAAATTCAAAACTTCATAAACAAGGTAAATCTAATTTTAAGGAACTCCTAATAAGAAAAAAATTCTGGTATGCCCATTACCTTCATAACATTCGTAACATTAAAATATGTAAAATTTTAGAGTTATTATATTGTAACAGTGTTGGAGTTCCTATAAAAAAAAGTAATAATAAAAAATTTATAATATATATTTACATACGAAAATACTATTGATATTAAAACAAATATTAATTATTACCTTAAGGAATCATAATTAATAGTCACAAAAAAAAGAATTGTTATATACAGTTTTACAGCATATACTTATGATTACATTGGCTTCGCCTCGAAACATACCTCGTTTAAAATGACGTAACTACTAAAATATATACTATGAAGAAAAGATTGGCCCAATAAAATTTGAACCAATAATCTGGTACATACTGGTGCATTGCGGTTATTGTTATAAAAAAAATGCTAAAATATAATGCTCTCGGTACCAAGACATCGTTTTAAATTACTGAAATTAACAAAAGATAGAATTTTTATATATATATATATATATATATATATATATATATATATATATATTTCATTTTAGGGCTTTACTAAAAAAGATATTAATATTAAAACAACTAATTTTATTTACATAAATTATTTATAGCTTTAATCAGTGGTTTACTAATTCATTGTAAATCCTGCTATTATGAACTGATCCTACCCTTTCTAAATAACAATCATACACGCTCACTATATCGCAAAAATAAATATATACTAAATTTATCTTCTAAATGTGTAACTTTTATAACAGTTTAATAGAATAAAAAGTACACTTACTAAAAGGCTTAATGTTTTTAATATGACAATCAACGCTTATTCAATTAACAAATATTTGTATGAACTGAACACCTTCTACAATATATTCAAAAAATATACTTTAAACAATATACATATGTATATATTCAGATATTGCAAATATATATATATAGAAATTAACTATAAAACAGAATTATTGACTAAAAAAATAGTTTACTAAATTCCCTCGTAATGCAGAAATATCAAAGATCTAGAATATGTTTCCATAACTTAGAAATTATTTTATTTTTAAATATATTATAAGGATATTGCAAATATCTTACTCAACAAGATGCATACATGTGTATGGTATATATTATACTTATATACATACATTATTAATGTTTGTTCACTAACAAACATTTGTTTTGTAAACAGACATAACCAAGAAATTTCTAGGGTTTCTACTTACAGTATATTTTCCTATATTTTCTTAATATGATGTGTGACAATTAAAACCATTATTTCTTCAATTATTACATTTATTATATAACCTAAACCAAATCCAAATTACTACACTACTTCTTCCATTGAAACATCGAATATTCGCTATTATATAGCTAAAGCCAATCCACCACTATCACCATTCTATGATTCATATTTGAAAACTGGAGAAAATTTTAAAGTGGGGATGTAAATTTTTCAAAAGAAATGATTTTAAATAATAAAGTAAATATGTTTCTTCTTAAAAACTTATTTTAAATAACTGACTCGTAGACTTGTCAGTTATATATATATTTTAAAGTATAAAGCAAATAATATATTATTAAAATTGTTGGCATACATAAATCTAAAAAAATCGATTACTGACATCTCTTATTACACTTATTAATAATGAAATCATTTTGTTGTATAATATTCCGTCGACAGACGTTTGTAGCATATTCATTTGCAAAAAATCTAAATTAAAGGTGATCGTCTACCGGTTGATTAGTAAAAAAGGCTGATGTGATACTTTTTAGAAAAAGTTGGGAAAACAAACTCAAAGTGCACGAATTGTTGCATACTCGCTAAGGCGAACTATCTATAATTCTATTAGTTTCAAATTAAATGTCTCTTGGAAGTAAGTATCGCCGCTGTATTATTATAAGTAGCTGCAGCCCGACGCCGAACCATACAAAATTAAAAATATTCTGTACAGGATTAAAATTTTTTTCTGTTATTTTATTAGATTCTAATGTTCGATCTCTTGCCTTGCATCTAGAACCTGTGTCGGCAGTGTACTGTGTTGCTCGATATATGGCAAACGATTCTCGATTTATATGAAAATTATTATGCTAAATTTTTTAAATAGACATTTTAAAGCGTAATATATATAAAGTGGTCAGACATTCACAGATAATCGTATTGTCAGTTGTTCAGGCACACGAACCATCAATGTTGAAAATGTGCGACAAATAATATTTCGAATTTTTTAAAATTTTCAATGGAAAACCTTATTTTTTATTGTCAAATAAAATTAAGCAACACTAGCTAGGTATAATTAATCGCTTTATATCAATATTTTAGCTTATTAAACATTTCTTTAACTGCTTTTTTACGCTAAAGTACATATGATAACCTTGACCCAAAATATTTGAAATTTAAAAATAAATATTTATCAAATTTTTCCGTCTGTCAGTTTAGCGTTCACTATTTTCACTTCCATTACTTATCCCATCTTTATGATATCCAAAGCAGTTAGTATACGAGGGAGCGTTTTTATATTCGCGGAATGGGGGACAAGGGGTGGAAATAAAAAAACCAAGTTATTTTTCTTTTTCAATATATTCACCTGCAAGACGGATACATTTTTCACATCTTTCAATTAATTTATTTATACCCTCATAAAAAAATGATTTCTCTTTATCTGCAAAATACGCCGAAACTGCCTCCTTGACTTCATCATCGGCAGTAAATTTTTTACCCCGCAGCTCTGTTTTCATTTTCGGAAACAGGTAATAATCACTCGGGGCCAGGTCTGGGCTGTAGGGTGGGTGATTCACAATTTCGAAGCCCACCTTATGCAGGGCAGCTAACGCAAGGCGGCTCTTGTGGACGGGCGCGTTGTCGTGCAAAAGCAGAACACTTTTTGTCAATTTTCCCCGTCTTTTCTCTTTAATGGCTTCTTTTAGTCGCTCTAATATTGAAACGTAATATTCTCCGGTTATAGAAACACCTTTATCTTTATAATCAATCAACAATATTCCTTCCGAGTCCCAAAATACCGTTGCCATGAGTTTCCCAGCTGATTGTGACACTTTAAATTTCTTGGGAGGTACTGTGCCCTTTTTATGCCACTCCATGGAGTCAGGTTCATAATGATGAACCCAAGTTTCGTCTCCAGTAACAATTCCACTCAATACACCATCCTTGTCTTCATTACAGAGGTCCAAAAATGCACGCGAACACTCTACGCGCTGTTGTTTTTGCGGCGGCGTGAGCATTCTCGGCACCCATCTTGCGCTGACCTTAGACATGCCGAGATGATCGTGTAGGATTTTAAAAATTGTTGTATCGGATACTCCAACAATTTCTGCGAGTTGTTTCTTCTTTAGTCGAGCATCTTCGAGTACAATTTGTTCAACTTTTTGGATAAGTGCTGGCGTGGTCACCTCAATGCTCCTGCCCGGCCTCGGGTCGTCTGCAAGGGATTCCCTTCCTTGTTTAAATAAACTATGCCACTTGTACACAATGGTTTTTCCTGGACAAGAGTCGCCGTAAACCAATGACATCTCATTCATTATGGTCGCGACTAATTTTCCTTGCCTGGTAAGGAACTTTATAACGGCACGATATTCGATTTTTTCCATATTTCACTTTTCACTCCTGATTATGTTACTTGGTTGACGATAGCTCAAAGACTAACTGTCTAATAACAATGAAACTTTGTATTTATACTAATCATGAGTCGCTGCACAGGCCACGACCCAATGCGCCTACTCACCGCTCTACAACCCGCTCATTCCACGAATATAAAAACGCTCCCTCGTACTTGTACACTTTGCATGTACAATTTGTTCAATGTACACTTTCAACGAATACGCTGATATGTATATGGGATTTGGGTTTTGCAATGGAATTGAGTACTTAGCAAAAGACAAATACGCAATGCACTATCCACACTGGCAGTACCTATTTACCTTAGATCGGAGACTTCATGAAATAGGTACATTTGTTCTCAGTCAACATGATGCAGATAGGCCAAAACATCGTCGTATGGTCCAAGCTGAAGGACTTTAAGATATCTTTCGTTAAGATCCTAGTTAAGCACTAGACAAATAGTCCAGTAAGCAAACATTATATGAAAATGACAATTTGCAAATAATATTGTTTTGCATCATCGTTTTGAAGAAAACTTAAGAAAATCTAAACATTTTATCACTTATTTTATGGAGTGACGAATGAAATGAAATATCCCAGAGCTATTCTAGAATTTGAACACAAAAGTAAATTTTCTGCGAAATGGACCCATATCGCGGCCTGCAAAGTCACCAGACATGAATCCCCTTGACTCCTTTGAGATTTTTGAAGGAGAAAGTTTATAGCACGCTTCCGGGAAATAAATAAAACAAGAAATATAATTAACGCCACAATACAATTAATTACCCCAGATATGTTGTAACGCGTCCAAAATTCACTTTTACAAAGGCTACAGCTTTGTCTTCAAACCAACAGCTACCAGTTTCAACATATACGTTAATTGTTACTATAGTTATTTTCATTATACTAACTAAACTAATATTTTGTTATATTTATTGATGGCTATTATAGCATGTGCCCAAATCTACATTTTTTTTACACAATTCATACGGCTTAACTAATAAATACAACATTTCTGTAAAGATTGCTGACTCAAAATTGATTACAGAATTGCCCTCCCTAACGAATACCTGTGAATTTCTGACCTCCTGTATATATATGTATATATAGTTTGTCGCAGAGAAAACCGAACTTTTTTAAAATAAAAACAAAAGCTTACTATTTTAGTAAAATTCATTTATTTTATTAAAAGTATTCGCCTTCAGCTTCAATACAACGTTTTGCACGGTCAAATAACATATCGAATGAATTTTTAAGTTCATCTTCGGAGATGTCTTTCAACATCGCTGCCGACACCTTTTCAATGGCTTCGACGTCGGCATAACGCAGTAACAGATAGAAATTATAGGGGGCCAACTCCGGTGAATACGGCGAATATTTGATGGTTAAAATGCCATTTGTAATTAGAAAATCAGTGATAACCGTCGAGCGATGAGATGGTGCATTATCATGTAACAAACTCCAGCTACCATTTTCACGATATTGGGGACGCACACGGCGAATATGTACGTGCCAAAAGATGCTTTCCAACACCAAGACAATACGAGGATAGTTTGACAAGTAGTGAAAATGACACATAGGTGGCGCTCTAATTGGTAATACTAATGCACTGTAATTTATGTTGGCTATTTATATGTTTACTTTCCGATATTTAGATAAATCGGTTGATTAGTTTATTTTTGACAGCTGACTGAAGAAGAAGCAACGCGTCGTTTTGTTAAAATGGAAAAAGCAGAGTATCGTGCGGTGATTAAATTGGAGCACCGTTGGAATAAATGTATTGCTCTTTTAGGAGAATATATTGAAAAATAAAAATTATTTTGTATTTAAAAAATTCGATTTTCTTTTCCATTCTCACTACTTGTCAAACTACCCTCGTATACAGCATTGACTGTTTGTCTAGTTGGTACGAACTCTTTGTGCACTATGCCTTTCGAATCATAAAAACAAATTAACATTGTCTTCACTTTTGACTTCTCCAAACGGCCTTTTTCGGTCTTTCTTCACTTGGATGCTTCCATTCGGAGCTTTGACGCTTGGTCTCTGGATATTGAAAACATCACGTCTTATCGCCACGTACAATAGAATACCTGTAGCTTTTGTCCTTTTTTGAGTCTTTAATCAAATCTGTACAATGTTGAATTCAGTTAGTTTGTATAGTACAAACCTTGCACAAATCTTTCTCAGCCCCAAATGCTGTGTCATAATGCGACGAATTGAATCTTTGGAAA
The DNA here is from genome assembly GCA_031893035.1 of Dermolepida albohirtum. Lineage (NCBI taxonomy): Eukaryota > Metazoa > Arthropoda > Insecta > Coleoptera > Scarabaeidae > Dermolepida > Dermolepida albohirtum. The sequence continues at coordinate 118,855 of JAVIWB010001200.1, forward strand.
TATTTAATTCCATTCCCACGTATCGCAATGAGAATTTAGGCTCATTTCTGATAAATTCACGCACAAGGTCAATGTTACTTTCCGTAACCACAGATTTCCTTCACCAGGATGTTCGTCGTCATTTATATCCGTACAATCGTCTTTCAATCGTTTATACCACTCATACACACTCGTACGTGATAAACATGCATCACCATACACTTGTTTCATCAAATTAAACGTTTCAGTAAACAATTTGCCGAGTTTAAAACATAACTTGTTCAAAATTTATTTTTTGACCAATGTCAAATACACACTATTACTTTATGCGTAATTTCTTTGCTTCTAATGATGCAAATGTCATGATACTTTGTCATAACATTGGTGAAAGATCTGCCTTACCGATGCATATTTTTTTAATAGATGGCGCTTCTAAGAATTACTATTTTAAAAGAGTTCGGTTTTCTTTGCGACAGACTATGTACTCCCACATACTGGTACTGGCTACTTGTTTTTTATTTATATATAATATTAGGAATTACAGTTGTAAGTGCCAAATCATTTATTACTCCATTGTCTTATTTTTTGCTGACTATTGCCAATATTTAAAATTCACGAATATTATTATTATTATATGAAATATTTTTACTTTCGATTTTTCTAATAAGTTGTAGATATATTTAATTTAAACTTAAAATGAACACCTGTTTTCTGAGTACTCTTCATGAGCAACAAGATCAAGTTTCACTACATACTGCACAAACTACAATGAAATGTTTTGAACAATTGCATATCAACAAACTTATAAATACTGGTTTGGTGGCCAACTCAACCAGATTTGACACTTTTGGATTTTTATTTATTTGGACATTTAAAGTACAATTAGAAACGCCATAGATAATATCTCTGCAGAGATGTTTAAGAACGCTTTTAGTCTCTGTCCGAAATGAGTTATATATTTATATTTACATTATTTTGAGTATGTATTTCTTTTTTATTTTCTTCTCTTAGCTTAAGACTATCGCACTATTATGCTATTCATAAATGATAAAATAAAACAATTTTTTTAAAATATGAATTATTTGTTGGGACCGTGTTATTGAATTGTCAATTAAACTACTTACATACATATATTATTGATAGGTTGACATCTCCATCAATCAGTATAAATTGAAGATGTCAAAAATGGTAAACTTTCTGGCCAATTGTATACTGATGCCAATCTAAATATTTTATTGCCAACTGCGGACACTGTTATTGCTCATTCGGTGTATATGTACCGTTGGCGTTTATTCTGGTTGTGATTAGGTTTTTATGTGCTAAATGTGCTTATAATCCTAAAAATCGAAGATACAAACATGGGAAGAAAAGATAAAAATAAAAAGAAAGGTAAAGGAATGGAAAAAACTGCTGCTAAAACTGAAAAGAAAGTTAGTAATAAAATAAAAAAAGAATTGAAAGTTATAGGTGAGGTTAGTTGTTCATACTTCAAATATTAAATATGTAAAATTTTAAATGGATTTAATAAAATATATTAAGTATTTGTTTTGAAAATAATTTAAAAATATATTTTACAAATCTAGGTTGATATTAAACATATTATTGCCCAAATTGAAAAAGAAGAACAGCAGAAATCAAAAGTAATTGAAGCTACTGTGAAACCACCTTCACGCAGATTAAATTTTACATTAGTTTCACATCCTACAAAAGATGAATTAGTTTTATTTGGAGGAGAATTTTATAATGGTCAAAAGGTAATACTTGCTTTATAAAATTATCAACTGCGTATAACAAATTATTTTCAGACTTTTATGTACAATGATCTATTTTTTTATAATATATCAACAAACACATGGACAATAGTAAAAGCTCCTGGTGGACCGCCTCCTAGATCTGGTCACCAAATGGTAGTCACGTCAGCCAATAAAGGTCAATTGTGGTTATTTGGAGGGGAGTTTTCAAGCCCAACTCAGTCACAGTTTTATCATTATCGAGATTTATGGGTATATCATTTAGCTGATAAAAAATGGGAGAAAATTAATGCATCTAATGGTCCTAGTGCAAGAAGTGGTCACAGAATGATTTTACATAAGAAACAACTCTTTGTATTTGGAGGTTTTCACGACACTTTAAGGGATTACAAATACTTTAATGACTTATATATCTTTGACTTGGACACATATGTATGGCATAAAATCGAAGCCTTTGGAAGTTTACCTGCTCCAAGATCTGGTTGCTGTATGGCATCATTACCTGAAGGAAGAGTGCTTTTATATGGGGGTTATAGTAAGGAAAAAGTGAAAAAAGAAGTTGACAAGGGACATAGTTTTACAGATTCATTTTATCTCTCTCCAGATAGTAAGTATAATTTTAAAATATTAACAAACTATGGTCGTAAACTATCGATGAATTATGTTTCCATTACCCAAAATAGGAGTGCCAAACAGAATTCAGAATAAAGAATTTTTGTAATGTTTTCAATAAGTTAACATAGTCAAAAGAAGTTGACCTTGCACAACTTATATATAGTCCCAATAGTACATGAAGGGTCGGCAGGAAAAGAAGCATTGGTGTGGATGAAGTTTCAGTTAGATAAACAAGATGATAAATGTTATTGCCTACATTTGATGTTATATCAGGTTCCACATGTATTTCAATTATACCATCAAACATCTACATAATATATTCTGTATCTATCTCAGCGCAATTTCACAAAACATTTCTATGTATTTCAGATATTATACATCAATTATTCAATATCTAATTTAAGGATTTAACTTTCGTGAGCCACTTTAGGGCAGCAGTTGCAATATCGTAACTTCCTGTGTGCAGCCTATTTCATCAATAATGAGTTTTTCACATTTACTTCTATATAACTCAGTTGTTTAAAGGAGTTGCCACTCAATTCAATTTTTTCCCAACTTACCTTCAGATTAGATTATTATTATGATAGATTATTATTATGATATGTCACATTTTTCATAACAACTGCGCTTGCTATTCAGATCAAGTACTATTTAAAATTCTCAAGAACACATTTCTGTATCCATGTACAAGTGATAATCTCAACTTTGTTAAAATTAAATACTAATAAAGTATTTTCTATGTAAAAATCACTACTATGTGAATTATTATTGTTTATTTGACAGATTTTTCAATCCTGTAGCCATTCTTCTTTTGATGCTAGTTTTCAATATTGTCATTTAAGGATATTTTGCAAACGTGTAAACTTTCTTAAACCACGTTTTGTCCATGTAACTAAATTATTTTTTTTTTCTGAGATATTTTATTTTACATAAATTTCTTCTCTGTGCGATAACTTATAAACCAAAAATAAACACTTGCTGCAAAAAGCATTCTTAATAGCTTCACATATTATTATACAACTCTTTTCTCAACTTTACTTTGGCTCATCTAAACGCAATATCATAACTTCATCAACTTTCTCGCACTTCTTTTAGTATCCAATGTTTCATTGATTTTGACAGGTATTTGCGCAATATTCGTCTACTGTTTTTTTCTAAATTTATCATAATTGGTTGTATATATTATTGCCATCCTTTTATTCTTGATTCTCAAAGGTAGTGATTTGAGACGTTTTAACGAACATAGCTTCCATATTTACAAATTTAATACAAATTCTAATATACACTCACTGGACATACGAAAGTAAGTAACAAATGGCTGATATGTTTAATATATAACTATACAGTTATTCCTCAATAATCATTAAAATTATTAGAATATGCCAAGACTAATAAGGGCAATAGATCCGTCATAAAGAAACGATATAAAATATGCATTTGAAAGATTAATCATATTAAGAATTAATTGCACACGTAAATTTTGAATTACAATAGTTAAACAAATGTACTTTACATGTAAATAACACAAAAAAATTGCAGATTTTTGATTATTAAAGATTCATTTGCAAAGCTTTGCGCTAGTGACTTGTATAACATATCTACTGTACCTTAGAATGTAAAATAAATAGTTAAATATTTATCAGCATCCTAAAATGTCTTAAATAAAAGGTTTTTTTCATTCTTTGTCTTTTTATATGTATATATATAGATGGTCATTATTTTGCTTTGTATGAAAAGAGTGGTCTACACATGTGCCCAAATTAACACGTATAATATTATAGAGTTAATCATAAGTAATACTATTTTTTAGTTTCAATATAGCGAAATAGTTTTTATTTAATTTCATATATGTGTCATTCACATGCTGCTCGAATGTCAGTTTATTATCAAGTTTTACACCAAAAATCCAACACTAGTTGTTGGTGGGATATTATTGTATGATATCGGATCTCTCTTTTGTAAAAATTGAATGTAAACTGTCTTCTTATAATTAAATGCCAATCTATTTTTGCCTGATCTAGTTTCATTATAAGGTCTTTTTCTAAAACTGCGGTTACAACTACTGCCATATCATCCGCATACATAATACATTCATGGTCGGAGGTGAAAACGGCGGGTAGATTAGTGACTAATATAAAAAATAAGGGAAGGCTCAAAACCGATCCCTGTGGGACTCTCAACCGAAATCTTCCCAGATTTTACGGGTCTCCCGATATAACGGCACTTAATGCTCGATCTGTAAAGTATAACATAAACCACTTGTGAATAGCGCCCCTTTTTTCCACCGCAATTTCTCCTTGATAAAATCAACGTTGAATGTGTCGAAAGCCTGAAATAGGTCAAAATATATCGCTGCCACAAGCCTACCCTTTTCAAACCCTTCTTAAACAAAGTGAAAAAGATCCAAGGATGCAATCTCTATAGATTATTTTGCCAAAAAGCTGGCGAGCTTTGGAAAATACATTATATCTATTTGAAAATGATACAAAGCGTGCGTAAATATAATGGACGTAAAGATTTTAGACGCCCTGAAACTGTTTCAGTGGGACAGACAGTAGCAGTAGTTGAGCCCTAAAGATGTCCCATATTAGTGGGTACGAAATCTCGGCAGTTATAGCAGTGACGCGGTTCCAGCCCGGAAGCTCAGAAGCAGATATTATAAGCTTTAGTTTATTATTACCGATGTAACTTATATAACTGCACTGCCTCCTCTGGCTGCATTTTGAAGATGGATACCTGTAAGTACTTGACAGACGACAAGTAAAAACTACGCAATTAATAAAAATAGAACGATATACGCTTCAACAACGCATTGAAATTTTTAAAATTCACTACAAAAATGGCGAAAATTTCACAGTTCGTAAAACTAAAGTATTTTTGGGTCGTCGTGAAGCACCTTCTCGGCCAGCATTTGTGAAACTGGTGGAAAAATTTGAGCTGTTGGGACAAGTTAGTGATGTGAAGAATCGAACTCGTCCACGTTGCTCAAGAACAACTGCGAATATTGCTGTCGTAGCCCATAGTGTTGAGAAAAACTTATCCGGAATTTAATCGAAAAATCATCTTGAGTGATGAGACCCATTTTCACCCCGGAGGCTACGTTAACAAGTAGAATTGTCATATTTGGGGCTCGGAATCAACGTGTGACTGTTTGGTGCGGTGTTTGGTCTGGTAGGCTCATTAGACCTTACTTTTTCGAAAATGAGGCTGGAGCAACTGTTACGGTGAATGGATTGCGCTATCGAATTATGATTAATGATCTTGTATGGCCGGAATTGGAATATATTGATGTGGACGACGTTTATTTTCAATAAGATGGCGCTACGTGCCATACAAGTAACGATACCATCGCTCTTTTGCGTGAAAAGTTTCCTAACCGTCTTATTTCTCGAAGAGGAGATCACAATTGGCCACCGAGATCTTGTGACTTAACACCTTTAGACCTTTTTTTCTTTGAGGCTACCTGAAAGATAAGGTCTATGCAAATGGCACACTATCGATTCAAGACCTTAAAGATGGAATTCGTGAAGTTATCGAGGACATACAGCCGTAAATGTGCGAATTGGTGATGGAAAATTTCATGAAAAGAATATGGTCCTGCAAGCGTGAGCGTGGCGGCCATTCGGCCGATATTGTTTTCCATTATTAATGGCATACTCTCCTCTTTACAGTTAAATAAACATCCGATGATTTCGTTTAAAAATACTCGTTTTTTACATATCAGAATAAAACCTCTTATTGGAAGACCGTATATGAATTGTTACGATCATAACTTGTCGAAATTTTCATTGATTCTTAATATGAGTAAAATATATACTTCTTGAAAATTTTATTTAAATATACGGACGTTCATTTATTTATAACGGCTAGTATATAAAATTAATTTATTAACAAGTTGACTTTCTTGATGAACTTTTTTTTAGAGAACGATAGCACTGGTCTCGGATGGAAATGGTCACAAATAAAGATTAGTGGTGTTCATATATCACCCAGATGCAGTATGCCTATGACTGTGAGTTCAAATAATATTGGTTTTTGTTTTGGTGGTGTCTTTGATGTTGAAGATGATGATGAACATTTGTCTGGAAAATTTTTCAATGATGCCTATTTATTAGATTTAGAAAAACTTGTTTGGAGAAAAGTAATACTTAATATAAAAAAAGATAAAGATGGTAAATCTAGAATAAGGAAGGATAAGGAAGAATGTAATAGTATGAAAGGTAGTAGATGTAATCTAAACATATTCTAATTATATTTTTATCTAGTCGAAGATGCTCAAGAGTCTACTGAAATAGAACAAGCATTGGAATATACATCAATATCAGATGATGGTGTATTTAAAATATCAATTGGTCCAACTCCACTTAGTACTACTACATTAGCAAATGCCACTTCCCTTTCTTCAAATGTATTTGTTCCATCACCTAGAATGAATTGTGGGTTAGCTATCAAACATAAAGTATTGTATCTATATGGCGGCATGTTTGAAGATGGTGATAAACAAATAACTTTGAATGACTTTTATTGTCTCAACTTAAAAAAGATGGATGAGTGGAAAGTAATAATAGCCGATGATCAATTGCAAGAATGGTTGGAATCAGATTCGGAATCAGAAGATAGTGAAAGTGAAGAATCTGGTGAAGAATCTGAAGATGAGGTTATGAATACTGATTAATATGTATTTTTGTATAAAACGTGCGATTTGAAATATAAGTTTAGAGATTTTGAATTGGATTGTTTCATTAATAGTTTATTTTAGTAAAAGCTAGAAAAAAGTTTTAAATCTCTCAACTCACTTCATAATTCAAATAACTGTTCACTAATATATATCATATTTTTAGAATAAATCAACTTTTAGACTTTAATAAACAATTTATTTAAAAAATTTACAAATCAATATAAAAAATCACAATATTTCTTTTTATATGACGTTATATACCACATGATTAAAACACGATTTGTAAAAGACAAGAAGATAAAAGGAGTCCATTAGTTTTATTGCTTTCGTGCAAATAGAAATTTATTCTAGATTTTTAATAGAGAAAAGTTAAATAATATAGAACGTATATTCATATATATAAAGAATTGGGAAAAAGTATCTTCCATTATATTTTAATTATTTTTTGGGATCCAGCAAAATCAATATTTCATTTTTTTCTTTCAATATTTTGATTGCAAATTGTAAGATTCCTCAAGGGTCAACTAAAGAAATGTTAACAATGGGTAACCGAACTCTGTACCAACTATACCACTATAAACTTGTTCGAGAAGATATTACATAGGTTAGTCATGCGTTCTTAATTGATACACACACATATTTAACAATCAATATTTCCATAATAAGTGAAAATAGCTAGATAGTTCTTTCACGTTCTTTTTAATATTATTTTTTGTCAAATGACATTAAAATTTTTCTTAAAGTTTTTTTCTGGTTTCTAATTTAATCTAAAGATTATACAACTTTCTTTTTAATAAAACATTATTTTTGTTTCTATTTCTATTTGAAAGAAAATCTTTTCAGAAAATCAGCAGTGTTACTCAATGTGTATGTGTACGATTTTATACCAACAAAACCGTACAGAAATCATGTCTTCATATATAATATCAATAACATATGAATAACATTAATACATACTTTTAAAATCAGTTCAAAATGTTCATTTCTTTCTTGCAGAAACCAGTAAAGTGTCGTTCCAGAGACTGAAGATATTTGGCCTTGTATATTTGCACATATCGCTATATATTCAATACTGATTTTTCTAGATTTTGTGATTGCTTTTTGTAAACGGCGTTAATTCCGGAGTACAAATAATAGGTACATATACACCAATCCATCTATCAAAAAATTATTTACTTTTATTATATTCAGATTCTTTACAGTTTAGCTTATTAAATTTATTTTGTTTATTCATCTTTAATTTATATAGGTTCTAGTTTCACCTTAGCAGATCTATGATATTAATCAATTTCTGGTTCTGATAATAGCTCATAACTTCCTTATTAATGCACGTGTACATAATGCAACCTTTACTTTTACTATTGCTTATATATGCTATAAAAATATATTAATGCTTGTTTTTTATTTTTATTTACACTTCTATCTGCTATACTTTTGCTGTATTCTGTAGTGCCATTCATTTTTCCGGTCATGCTATTTTCAATTCCAGGATTATAATCTTCCATGATTTTTAATGGTTTGAAGGTCTTTATAAAATCGCAATTCATCACAACCAATTACATTATTTCTACAAGTTCTATAGCAATTCAGAATAGTTTCCCAATTGTAACATAATCTACTTCAGAATGGTAAATGTCTTGCTAACATATACATATAGTAATTTACAAAAGAATAGCAGCACTATTAGTACAATAGGTTTCTATTATTGCACAGAAGCAGTATATACGCTCTTTTGTCTTTTTGTGTTTAGATTAATAACCTGCTTTATGCGTAAAATTAGTTTCAAAATAATTGCCAGTGCACCCTTGTATTGTGGGTTGTTAAGTTCGTATACCGAGCAATACGAAATTGAGAATATTCCGTACAGTTTTAATTTTATTCGGATTTAACATGCGAATTCTTCCTCGCAGATAAGCCTACATCGGATATAGATATGACAAACGATTCTCAGTAAAAATTCTAAAGTTAATGCGATAATTTTTAAATATCAGGTTGTTACAAATGTAATGTTCGTTTTTTCCTTCAGTCTGAACTGAATCGCACCTGTGTGAAGACGTGTATGTTTTTGGTGAAAATTATTGTATTTGTAGAAAAGGGTATTTATTTTGAAGTGTGTACCTGTTCCATTTCTTGGAAAGATTAATACACCTGTCCTTGTCTCGCCTATGTAAATGCTGTCGGCAAGAAATATTCGGGCAATTTACCTGTTTCAATTTAGAAAGGGATTAAATGCAGCTGCAGCAACGCGAGAAATTAATCAGACGTTCGGTGAAACCACGTGTAATGAACGCACATTACAGCGATGGTTTAAAAAATTCAGCGAGGGAAATTTTGATTTGGAAAATGAGCCTCGCGGATATGCGCGTAGCACCAGTAATGACGACGAGCTGCGTGTAGAAGTTGAAAGTAATCCGTCGACAACAGTGCGTAGCCTTGCAGAAACATTTCAAGTGTCCATTGCCACCATTAGTCGTCACCTTTCTTCGATTGGCAAAGTGAAGAAACTCGATCGATGGGTGCCGCACCAATTAACGGAAGCCAATAAGCTCCGTCGATTAGATGTGGCTACCTCTTTGGCTAATAGAAAGTTGAACCGTTTCTTCATCGAGTGGTAACGTGTGACGAAAAGTGGATACTTTATGATAATCGGAGACGGTCAGGACAATGGTTAGATCGAGGTGAAGCACCAAGACAGCATGCACGAGTATCACTTCACCCGCGAAAGATTATGGTGACTGTATGGTGGACCAGTAAGGGTATTATTCACTATTCGTTTTTGCAATCTGGTGAAACCATCACGGCAGCATCCTATTGTGCCGAACTGGAAACTATTCATGGAAAATTGAGCCGCTTGCAGCCCTCACTAGTCAATAGACATGGACCCATACTTCTTCATTATAATGCAAGACCTCATGTTGCACGACAGACAATCCAAAAACTTTCGGAATTTGGTTACGAAATTCTTCCTCACCCACCTTATTCACCTGACCTTTCGCCAACTGATTTTCATTTTTTCCGAAGTTTAGACAATCACTTAAAAAATAGGGACTTCCCTGACCGGGAGTCTGTAATAGCAGTGTTTGAGCAATATGTGTGCCGTCAAAACTTAGATTTCTTTTCAAAGGGAATTTTTCAGCTTCCAGGCCGTTGGCAACAAACTATTGATGTAAATGGAGACTATTTTGCAGAATTAATATTTATATTTTTTTAAATTTAGACTTTTTTTTATTCCTTACAAAATCGGACATTTCACATGTAACAACCTGATAATTTAATATATACATAGTGTTAATTTGATAATAATATTCAACATAGGAAAAACAAATAGAAATAGAGTATTACAGACAAAATTGTGAGACAGAAAATGGATCCAGTTCAATTCTATTTTTTTTTTTTTACTTTGGACAGAACTTTTGGCATATTGAACTTTTGATTCTCTTAAGCATGTTGACATTGCAATCAAAGAATATATCAAATTAATTTATATGGTTTATGGAAAAAAAAAACAATTTTTAAATATAAATCTGAATTAGGTAATTATTAATAAAGCTATTAAAATAAATTAAATTAATATTTCGTCCAATATCTGTTATTATATATATTGCTCCTCTTTGACATAAGCTTGTTTCACTATAATTCGCCTAATCCTATTTGCATATATGAAAATTTCATCTGCGTCTTGGATCTGGCCATCGATATGAAAATCTTTCCACCGTCTCACGATATCGCTTCACAAGTTTTTTTATTTTGTTAAAATCTATAGACGTAGCTGGCTAATCTATTATTGTAGATTGTGGTTGAGTTGCGTACCAATCTCCTACCAAGTGTGATTAATGTAGAGCCCGTTTGTTTATTATATCTATATTAGTGGTGCATCGCCATAAATACATACTTGGTAACTAGTATTGGATAATGTTCCATTAAATGTCAGTGTCAACATATACTTATCACATGCACGATGGTGCATCAGGTCATAATGTAAGAATTACAAGAGTATGGTTGATCGATCGTTTTCCAGGTAGGTGGATCGGGTGTAATGGATCAATATTATAGCCTGCAAGATCACCAGATATGAACCCCTTGACTTCTTTGTTTGGGTTTTTGAAGGAAGAATTTTGTACGACCCCTCCGGCCAATGAAAAGGAAGTAATAAATTTCTTTAATTTAATATCATTAATTGCCCCAGACATGCTACAAGGCGTCCTGAATTCAATTTCACAAAGGTTACACCTTCGTCTTCAAACCAATGGCTACCAGTTTCAGTATTTACGTTAATGATCATTATTGTTATTTTCATTAGAGTTGAATAAAACTCGTTTTCTGTCATATTATACTTACTGATTTATCGATGGTATCATGCCGTATTGCTAAATCTATACTCCTTTTAAGCAATTCCTATGGCTTAACTATTAACTAATAACAATACAATATTTAAATCAATTACTTTATTTGCCCAACAGAATTTAATTCTAATTACAGGACAATATAAAAAAAGCATGCTATAATAATAAGTGCTTGGTAATATAAAATTAAACTAAATTCTAGATATCTTGCGTAAAAAACCCAGTTACATTAAATTTAATCAAATTAAACTAAATCTAAACAAATAAGTTTAAATTACCTGTAATTACATTTACAAGCTCGTGGAACGTACACACATTAATATAAATAAGTTGATATTTTGTTAAAATCACTAGTCATGGAATATGTAAATGACCTCAACGATAAGTTCGTTCTTGCAAATGGAAAGTAAAAAGTTTTTGCTGATGATATTCCAAATTTGTAATTCTAAAGTTAAGAGATTGAAGTAAAGCCAAATAATCTATAATATTATGATTTTCTAAAGATAGATGATTCCAAATGTTATTCTGAAGTAAAGAGATGTCAGATCAAATCTAGATAGTATTAATGCATGATTAAAGTTGAGTGGCAAGAATATGTGATCAACTTGATACCAAACGAACTTAACGAACCTTCTCTGTACAATCTCAATCCAATGCTTTTGGATAAGGTAATGAGACCAGATTAGGGAAGCATATTCAGGCCGTGGTCGTACTGACGCAAAATATAGACATTTCAGAGTACTTATATTTGTGAAAGACCTACGGTTTGGAATAATAAAACCAAACTTATTGGCAGTCCTTGTTATAATGTTCATATTGATTAAAAGTTTTATACCTTATCTCAGAATAAGGAGTGATTCGAATATCCCACTAAAACGCGGAACATACGAGGGAGCGTTTTTATATTCGCGGAATGAGCGGGTTGTAGAGGGGTGAGTAGGCGCATTGGGGGCGTGGCCTGTGCAGCGACTCATGATTAGTATAAATACGAAGTTTCATTGTTATTAGACAGTTAGTCTTTGAGCTATCGTCAACCAAGTAACATAATCAGGAGTGAAAAGTGAAATATGGAAAAAATCGAATATCGTGCCGTTATAAAGTTCCTTACCAGGCAAGGAAAATCAGTCGCGACCATAATGAATGAGATGTTATTGGTTTACGGCGACTCTTGTCCAGGAAAAACCATGGTGTACAAGTGGCATAGTTTATTTAAACAAGAAAGGGAATCCCTTGAAGACGACCCGAGGCCGGGCAGGAGCATTGAGGTGACCACGCCAGCACTTATCCAAAAAGTTGAACAAATTGTACTCGAAGATGCTCGACTAAAGAAGAAGCAACTCGCAGAAATGGTTGAAGTATCCGATACAACAATTTTTAAAATCCTACACGATCATCTCGGCATGTATAACGTCAGCGCAAGATGGGTGCCGAGAATGCTCACGCCGCCGCAAAAACAACAGCGCGTAGAGTGTTTGCGTGCATTTTTGGACCTCTGTAATGAAGACAAGGATGGTGTATTGAGTGGAATTGTTACTGGAGACGAAACTTGGGTTCATCATTATGAACCTGAGTCCAAACAATACTCCATGCAGTGGCATAAAAAGGGCACAGCACCTCCCAAGAAATTTAAAGTGTCACAATCAGCTGGGAAACTCATGGCAACGGTATTTTGGGACTCGGAAGGAATATTGTTGATTGATTATAAAGATAAAGGTGTTTCTATAACCGGAGAATATTACGTTTCAATATTAGAGCGACTAAAAGAAGCCATTAAAGAGAAAAGACGGGGAAAATTGACAAAAGGTGTTCTGCTTTTGCACGACAACGCGCCCGTCCACAAGAGCCGCGTTGCGTTAGCTGCCCTGCATAAGGTGGGCTTTGAAATTGTGAATCACCTACCCTACAGCCCAGACCTGGCCCCGAGTGATTATTACCTGTTTCCGAAAATGAAAAAAGAGCTACGGGGTAAAAAATTTACTGCCGATAATGAAGTCAAGGAGGCAGTTTCGGCGTATTTTGCAGATAAAGAGAAATCATTTTTTTATGAGGGTATAAATAAATTAATTGAAAGATGTGAAAAATGTATCCGTCTTGCAAGTGAATATATTGAAAAAGAAAAATAATTTGGTTTTTTTATTTCCACCCCTTGTCTCCCATTCCGCGAATATAAAAACGCTCCCTCGTAGTTTAAAAATGTAATTTACCATCAAAATGAAACATAAACAGTTGTGAATGTAGTAGCTTGTCAACAATATTAATCTTTTTCTTTATTATATAAAAATTTAAAAAATTCATTTTAATGGAAGTATAATTGTACAAACGTTACTTTTTGGATTAGTATGTACAACCTATCCAAAATTAAGATTAAATATTATTAAAGTAAATATTTCATAAAATTATCTTTCTCAATAGAAAATATATGTATATATATATATATACATAATACATATATACATATACATATATATATATATATATATATATACATATATATATATATATATATATATATATATATACATATATATAAATATATATATATATACATATATACATATATATATATATATATATATATATATATATATATATATATATATATATATATATATATATATATATATACATATATATAAATATATATATATATATATATGTATATTTGCAAGTCATATATTATTGATATTCATATCAAATTTATTTGTGAAATTCAAGGTAAAATGTAAACTACTGTGAAAATTTACTCCATCAAAAATACAACAAAGACTATAAATATGGAAACATTAGCAGTACAACTAATCGGATTCACTTGTGCTTCACAATAAATCACTTTCACTGTCACTGTTTCCAACAAAAATAATAAATGGTTCCACAATATCATTCACTAACACATTCTTAACTCTAAGTCCCACATTCTCTTTTCTATATTAATCACATGGTTGATACAATTCTTCCAATTATCCATTGTAACATTTGTAATTGCTTCCATCAAAAGTTCTCGTAGATGTGACATTTTTAATGTAGTATTTTTTGAAGCAACTTCACTTTTTATTGGTGCCCAAATTATTTCAATTGGATTGAGTTCACAATTATATGGTGGTAACCTCAATACAGTTTTATTTGCAGCAGATGCCATTTGATCAGTTACATATATATTATATTGTTCCTTATGAAGATGTATTAAATGCAATATTTCAGCACGTAACATTTCTGTAATATACTCAATATTTTTGAAACGTAACCAGTCTTGGATTGCAACTCTCCCCCATGAAGAAGTTGAAAGACTTTCAACTCTGATAACTTCATCCTTTTCTATTAGCACATTGTTCTCGTCACGTTTTACATATCTGAAATGTAAATTAAATAAGAATATGTTATAACATGAACAATTTTTCATTAACACTTACTTAAATTAATGAGTTTCATGAACCTGTGTAGAGTTGCTCGACTCATTTTTGGTATGGACTCATCTCTAGTTATTTCTCGCAATATTTTATTAAGTGTTGGAAGTTCGTTTTTGAAAAAGAAACCATGCACCATCTGCCGTACAGTACTTTTGACAGATTCATCAAATTCTAGAAGCCTTGAATGCTTGCCTAGTCGTTCTTCACCTGTCTATTTATATTCTTGGATAACTCGATATACAGTTGATTTGCCCTACAATACATTCTTTATAATATATTGTTATAGAAGTAATACCTACAACTTACCTAGTGTTTGAGAGATGTTCGTTACAACTGTTGTCGTTCCCATTAGTGGAGTTTGTAGCGTTAACATTTTATATATATTCAAAACTATTTGTTTTTCTTCATGTGTCAGGTGTCCCAGTTGTTCACGCTTTCTGGGTGGTGATACTGTTTGCCAAAACCTTGGTGATCACTCATTTTTTTTTGTACTTAAAAGTACAGATTTTATTAAATAATACCGAAAATATTGTAAAAGAATGCAAAAATGTAATTAAACGTTTAAAGGTATTGAAAAAAAGGCGGATATCTGGCATTCATTCATCCGTGTTAAACTCGCCTGTACAAGAACCAATAAATCTCTTAAAAATACGTACTATTTTGGCGCAATATTTGAATCACTTCTTCTTATTCTGAGACAAGGTCATAGTAAAATCAAATACAACATCAGAATCTCTAATAGTTTCACGAGATAAATTTTTATTCAATGTGTAAAGATGTAAAGGGTTTTTATTCAATGTGTAAAGATGTAAAGGGTGTGAACAACGACTACAATATATAATTTGTCATTTATTTGTATTGGGAGAAACAATTATGTAAATTGCTGTAGTCATTTTGTAGGGTATTCATTATGAGAGATGCCACTTATAAAGAACTTAAGATCATCTATAAAAATCTGAAGGGTACGACGAGTGCGATATTATGTCCCATCCAAGTGCTTTCAACGCTTCCTTGATTGGTTTTACTGTATGAAACGGCTAGTTATCGTGCTGTAAAATCACTTTACCGTGTTTTCGGGCCCATTCTGGACCTTTTTCTAATGCATGATTCAAATTGATAATCTGTTGTCGGTAGAGATCAGTATTAACTGTTTCACCAGGTTTCAACAGATCATAATACACCGTGCCACTCTGGTCCCACCGAACACAGAACATTGTTTTGCGACCAAAACGATTTGGCCTTGGAGTCTATGGACCGGCTTCGCTAATATAAATATAATAAATCCATTTTTCATCACCCGTCACTATTCGATGCAGAAATGATTTCCGATCATACCTTTGAAGCAGCATTTGACAGACGGTTTTTCGGTATTCGATTTGCGTCATTCAATTGATGTGGCACCCATTTTCCCATCTTTTGGATTTTTCCCATTATTCGTAATAGGTCGCTAATCGTTTCTTGGGCCACATTTAACGCTTCTGTCAATTGTTTTTAGCAGAACCGTTGGGTTTTCATCCAATAACTCCTGCAGTTTCGCATCTTCAAACTTTTTCGGTCTACCAGAACGTTCTTTGTCTTGCACATCGAAATCACCACTTTTGGATCTTCGAAACCACGCCTCACGTTTTTATGGTTGGAGCATGCTCACCGTACGTTTCTACGAGCAAACGATGACTTTCAGCCGCTTTTTTGTTTTGATTAAATAAAAAAGATAATGCGCGCCGCAAATGCACGTTTTCAAACTCTAAACTCGATATTTTCAAAGGGGTATAAATCTATGACAGTGTTACTTTCGCAAAATATAGCATATATGGCTTCGAAGCTTGATGTCAGTAGAATAAAATGATGTATATGTCAAATCATAACATTGCATACTTAATCCTAGCGACATCTGTTTGACAAACCGGTAATAACTTTCCGGTACAACTGGTATACATATGTATGCATAAACTATTAAAATGCATTTATATTTATTAAATAACAAAAAGATTATATAAAATAAAAGCTTCTAAGAAAATACACATAAAAATTTATTTAGTAAGAGTTTTTCGCTTTGATTTCTTGAAACAAACAGATTCTAAAAAGTACTCAATACCTAATGCACTCTATAAAATTTATTGGTTCTTCAGTTTCCAAATATCACGTTACAGCCCTTATTCTGTTATGTGCATTTTCGTAACTGGGTTTTACAATTTCAGTTGCCTCTTCTTTTTATGTACTTCATTATCATCGCTCTTGTCTTCCTGATTTAAAATTTCCTCAATAAAATCTGTATCACTGGGGGTACCGGAAGTAAGATGATTGTCATCGACTGACCTATTGTTTCTAGATTCACGATGCTAGACTCATGCAAATTATTTCGTAACCGTACACTTAAATTAATTAAATTATCTTCATTAACGTTGTCATTACATTTGAGATGAAGGTAAATTGTAGTCTTCGTCAAAATTGTTGGCAATTTTCCACAATTTATTGTTTCCTGTGAAACTTTGCTAACATTTTCATCGTTTCTAGCAAACTCACTTCATTAGAAATTTCATTATTCGTCGATAATAGTGTTTTAAGTTAAGAATGATGCCGTGATACATTGGTTGGAATACAAACGTGAAATTCATTGGCAGAAACTCCAAACGAATATTTTTGAGATCATTTATACGAGGATAAATTGGACAGTAAACAAAACTTTTCTTTTCTGTTTTGTTAATTCTTTACCCCAACTTATTGCGTATTAAAAGATTTTAAATGTCATCCATGCACGACTTTTCGTAGTATAAGTACAAATGGTACTGGGAAAGTTTTTCAATACAGGTTTGTTTATTTAATTTTTTCAAAGTAATTTCCTATACACTCAATACACTTCTCCATCCCCCGAAACCAATGTTTAAACCAGTTCTGCCAAGTTTCACTAGGGAGTAAAGCACACTCGTTATCCCAAGCCCGCAGAAGGTCCTCATCACTGGAAAACCGCCTCACTTTTAGCTTCACTTTCATATGCGGGAACAGTGCAAAGTCACAGGGAACAAGATCTGGACTGTAGGGAGGGTGCTCGAGAAGTCTCAATCCTGTCGTGGTCAAATATTCGGTGCAGGCTTTGGCGCGGTGAGCTGGAGCATAATCGTGGTGGAGGAACCAGGTGTCCATTCTTGACGCGTTCCACAATTCCACTCGATTTGAAAAATACAGCTATCATTTTCTTCTTTATAGATCGGGATTTTCTAACAACTACGGGTGTGTCCTCATCATCAAAGACTCAACTTTGTTTTGAGCTCTGGTCGGCACATCGTAATAGTACAGCCCAATCTCGTCACCTGTCACGATGTTGTTCACATACCGAGATTGTCCCTTATTAAACTTTTTTACCATCTCCCGGCACCAAGTCACACGTCGTGTCATTTGTTCTTCAGTCAGTCGATGCGGCACCCAGAGAGAATAAAGTTTCTTCACGAGCAAATGATCATGCAGAATCGAACGAATTGCCGGTGCATTAAGGCCTGAAGTACCTTCTATATGTTGGTAGGTCACTCGCCAAGCATTTTCCTTACAGTAGTAACGTTTTCCTCCGTAACTGACGTTCGTGGCCTTCCTGGCCTCTCAGCATCCTCCACAGTTAAATTTCCCTTTTGGAATTCTCTATATCACCTGAATATCGCTGCGCTATGTGGACAAACATCACCTAGTGCAAGAGTCATTTCTTCGAAGCACTGGTCTATGTTTAAACCACGCGCGAAATTATAACGCAAAACTGCCCTTATCTCATTTCGTGACCACGATGCCATCGCAAGCACTTTACACTCTCACTGCTAATGAGTAACTGAGCCCATCGACATGGCGCAGCGGTTACTGTGCACGTATGAATATGTCTCAACATGCAGCAACAAGCAGAATCCTACGATTCATTGTTGCGTCGTATTATTTTCCTGGTGCCCTTTGTAATATATGTTAGCTCTGACATTTAATGGAACATTATCCAATACTTTGAGCTTTGGTCGGCACATCGTAATAGTACAGCCTAATCTCGTCACCTGTCACGATGAAATTGTCCCTTATTCAACTTTTTTAGCATCTCCCGGCACCAAATCACACGTCGTGTCATCTGCTCTTCAGTAGGTCGATGCGGCACCCAGAGAAAACAACGTTTCTTCACGTGCAAATGATCATGCAGAATCGAACGAATTGCTGGTGCATTTAGACCTAAAGTACACTCTATCTGTTGGTAGGTCGCTCGCCTGTCCTCGCCAAGCATTTTCCTCACAGTAGTAACGTTTTCCTCCGCAACTGACGTTCGTGGCCTTCCCGGCTTCTCGGCATTCTTCACAGTTAAATTTACCCTTTGGAATTCTCTATACCATGCGATGTGGACAAACATCACCTAGTGCAAGTCATTTCTTCGAAGCACTGGTCTATGTTTAAACCATGCACGAAATTATAACGCAAAACTGCCCTTATCCCATTTTGTGACAACGATGCCATCGCAAGCACTTTACACTCTCACTGCTAATGAATAACTGAGCACATCGACATGGCGTGGCGGCTACTATGCACGTATGAACATGTCTCAACATGCAGCAACAAGCAGCTTCCTACGATTCATTGTTGCGTCATATTGCAAAACTTTCCTAGTACCCTTTGCATAAATAATTCTCATACACAGCCACCTATTAAGAAGAAAAATCCTTATGAAAATGATAAATAAAAATAGTAGGACTAGAGAATATGTGCCTAACAAAGATATTTTACATAACAATGCAAAGAAGTCTTCTATGTCTCCTCCATCCTCTTTAACATCCACATCAGATTTTTCTACTAATATTGGCTAAATTAATTGCAAAACTTTTCTAGTAACTTTTGTACAAGGTAACTGTTTAATACGTTTGAAACATCTTGGATTTTTTTAATTTTCGAATTATAAAAAGTTTCGATTGTTTGTCCCCAACGCAATTCTCATCCTTGAATTTTAGAATACGATTTGGTGTAAGTTTGTAGAACTTTAGTTTTATCAGCATTTAAAATGTTATTTATGTCATAGTCTTTTGTAAAACCATTTAGGGTCGACTGCATCCACGCCTTAGATTCCTCCAAATTTGCATTTGCACCTTCACCATATGTAATTGACATTTATAACGTTTTTTAAACGATATAATCAATCTTTACTGTAGTAAAGCTTCATCGACTCTTCCTCAAACTGGTTTACGCAATTGTATTGTCATGTTTGTTCGTTCTAATGCGAGAATTTTATTATTACTTTTCATTATTCATAATATGTATACATTCACAAACTCTTATTTTTTTAAGATTTAGTACGACAAATATCAGATTGTTTTTTACCACTTTGAATTTCTTTAGTTATGTTTATTTTCTCTTGAACTGATAATGCTTTACGCCGCCATTCAGTACAAGTACTCATTTTATAACATATAAAGTTGCACTTAATAATCTACTAAAACAAGTGACTAATATTAATATCTATCTGCGAACAAATGCAGCGTGTGCAGAGAAATACGGAAATCCCCTAAGTACGTTATGTTACACGCCCCACCAAGCAATGAGTGCCGTGTATGAGCTACTGCTGCTCTGTCAAGAAAATTATTCCCCGATATTTAACACATACAGCATGCTCCTTTGCAATATATTTATATATTATTACATATTCATTTAAAGAATCATCATCCTTTTTTGTACATTATTATAGAAATACGTAATATCAGAACAAAAATGCATTATTTCAATTAAGTTTTTGCCGAGGCCAAGGAATGTGCACCCTGTATTCGACTCCGCTATAAGCAAGCTCTACTGTATATACATGCAAATAAGAAAATAAATATATATTCTGTGTTTTTAAACGATCTAAAATGCCTGGTCGAACAAAACTAAGCTCGCTCCATTGTTTTATTTTTTCATAGATATTATTTGCTACTCTAAATATATTTAAAAAAATTTTAAATTTTAGATATTTTATTTTCAATTCCATATAACATATAAAAATAATTCACATATATAACAAAGTGACATAGAGTTCATGAAAATTTATACGTTTGTGTGTGTAGCATAGTATTTGATCAATAAGGTTGATATATAACCCCTTTCCACAATTAACTATTTGTAAATTCTGTATACGCATTTCGACAACCAAGTTGTCATCATCAGCAGATAATTTCAAAGTGTCGCACCTGGTAAAACACGACGAAAAAATTGCACGAAAAAACAAACTCCGTACGCGTTCAAAACCAAGATGTGCACTGAACGGTGAGGATCGCGTACGGAGTTTGTTTTTTCGTGCAATTTTTTCGCCGTGTTTTACCAGGTGCGACACTTTGAAATTATCTGCTGATGATGACAACTTGGTTGTCGAAATGCGTATACAGAATTTACAAATAGTTAATTGTGGAAAGGGGTTATATATCAACCTTATTGATCAAGTCAATCAACCACAGGCTCCATCAAATTCAACTGTAGCATAGTAACAAATGATTCTCGTAAAAAACGATTATTTGTCATATATGTACAAGCCAACTCAATACGATTGTGACATAGGTTATACATGTAGTGTAATGGTTCTAATGCTAAGCCTGACTTAGTTCTAACTCAAAATTTCTTTTTGAATTTGATCGTTGTTAATTTTTAAAATTATTAATTTACTTCTCCTATCTTGTATGTATATTATTATTGTCATTAAATTATCACTATTATTCGTATGTATACTACTGTTAGGAAATCCTTTCGAAATTATCAAATAACTAATACAAAGTTTAGATAGCTAAAATGTTGACCAAGAATCGTTTGTCATATGTATATTAGACCAAAACACTACAAAGCCGATGTAGATATTAATCGTGGCGCAGGAAACCGAGCGTTAGACCTTAATAAAGTAACATGAATGAATTTAAAATTGTTTACAGAATGTTCTCAATTTCATATTGCTCGTTATATGAGCTTCAGTCATTCACAATACAGCGGTGTGCCTTGCTACATTGACAATTATTTTAGATCTAATTGCACATGCATGCAAACCGTCGCTTTAATTTGACAAATTACATATTAAATCCTTTTAACATTCAGTTATATACAAATGATTGCCGATTCAACAATAGATGCACTATGTATTCGTTTTTTGTGTTTATACATTGCACTCTTTGTATTAAATTTTGTATCACACTCATTACAATTAAATTCCTTCAAATTATTGTGACTTCTCATGTGATCTTGAAGGTTTAACGTTAATTTGCCACATATGTTACAAGATTTTTTTTTTATGTTACTATCATGATATTTCATGTGAGAATCTAAATATTTTTGAGAAACAAATTGTCCCTTACAGACATGACATAAAAACTTTTTTATTCCTTTGTGAGAGTTTATATGGGATTCTAGATAATCTTTTCGCATGAAACCCTTTTTGCATATGTCACAGTTGAATGGTAATATTTTATTATGAAATTTCATGTGAAAATTCAAATTACTTGAGGTTTTGTAACATTTTCTACACACTAAACATTGATATTTTTTTTCAGTACTATGAGATACCATATGAGACTTATAATCAGAAGTTTTTATGAAACCTATGTTGCAAATTGAACAAATTGATGTAAATTTTTTATCATGTTTTAATTTAACATGATATTTTAATTTTGTTGAAGTTGTAAAGTTTTTGTTACAAGATAAATACTTACACTTAAAAGGTAATTTACTCAAGCAATAATTTTCATGCTCTTTTAACTTTGTTTTAGTGCGAAATATAATATTACAAATCTTACAAATAAATGCATCGATTTTGTGAATGGCTACCCTACATATATCTTTTTGTGAATGAAATTGTAAATGCTTATTAAATATTGTTCGCTTTTTGTAACCTTTACCACATACATCACATAAGTATTTCTTTCTAATTTTGTGCTTATTCATATGTTTCATGAAAATATTTGCAAAAGAATATTTCTTCTTACATATTTTACAATACACTACATGCCTGCAAATGCTTTTGCATTTTACAATTTTCTGAGTATTCCAAACTGATTTTTCTACTACGTTGGAAGTTGTCTCTGAATGTGTTCTAAACTTATTTGTTAGCTCAGATTTAAAATTTTCTAATTTAAACTGAAAATGATCAATTGTGTTAATGAGACCCAAACATTGACTACATAAATAATTTCTTTTAGCATGTAATGGTCCTAGAAGTTCTGCTATTTTAATATTTAAAGGTTTTTGAGTTGACATAGTTAATGGAGCTACTGCAGTTAACAAATAAAATTGAATTCCATTAGAAATATAAAAACAGTTACAAATCACACACCTTGAATTATATAACTCATTAAAATCAGTTTCATCTTCTGAATCTTCAACTATTATATCACTTTCTTCATTTGATCCTTGAGTTTGTTGATCAGTATTTATTTGAGCAAATTGAACATTCCCTGTTTCAAACATTTGGTTTTGTAAATAATATTCATCTGCAGTGGTATATGATGTATTCAATTCTTGATATTGGTTGTGCATATTGTACGTGTTTTTAATATATTGTGGATAAGAAAAATCATAATTACTATTTTCTTTTTGTGTGTTATCAAATCTATTAATTGTTTTAATATCAGAACTAATTTGTGTGCAAGAAGGGTAATCAACACGCTGATGGTAATTAGTATTATAAATTAATGGCTGTTCTTGTATTTTATTAATGTTAACATCTTTACTGGCATTTTTATATAGTTCTGGCAAAAACAAATCTAGATTACTGCAAAAACTTGCAGGACTGAGATCTTTACTAGTAATTTCAATACTATCAACTTTTTCTACTTGTCGTAACATCCTTTCATGTTCAGAATACCAGTATCCATCAACATTTTCAAACAGCATATTTGTCCCTGACTGAACACAGGGATATTGATTGCAGTTTATAGTTTGCTTACCATACATTATTCCTATTGGTTCATGATTTATATATGTAGAGTTTGTATATGAACTGTTTTGTTGTGCACAAGATCTAGTGTAATTTAAACAATGATCTACATATGTTTTTGGCATCTTATTATTATATAGTATGGTTATATAAATCTTTTATATGTACTAGTTATGATCTAAAACAAAATATGTTATTTTCTTAATGATATTATTTAAAACATAACATACGATTTTCACCGAATTGAAATAGGTAACAAATATGTCCTTATAGTTTCCTTATATTGAAAAGTTAACAGGAATAAAAATATTTCTATATTTCTAGTATTTTCAACATTGAATGTATTGAATTAAATACATTTTTGGGGATTTTTTTCAAGCAATAGAACAATTTTAAAATCAATAGTATATTTCAAAACAGGGAAAGATAGAATTGTTTACCTTTTGGTGGATCTGGTTAAAACTACCAATAATGGCGCTAAGTTTCAACTTCGCTTTATTTGAAATTATTTCATTTTTGAGGATTTAAAAAACTATATATAAGTAAAAGTGATAATACACACAAATATATGAATCTATTCAAATATTTT
Organism: Dermolepida albohirtum; assembly: GCA_031893035.1. Classification (NCBI taxonomy): domain Eukaryota; kingdom Metazoa; phylum Arthropoda; class Insecta; order Coleoptera; family Scarabaeidae; genus Dermolepida; species Dermolepida albohirtum. The sequence goes on from JAVIWB010001200.1 coordinate 143,104, forward strand.
TGATACAGCGAGCATATTTGTATTCGATTCATACTTTCGGGTTTGCTTGAAATTATGTTAAATATTCTATTTTATATAAAATATCTGTATATTTTTTAGAAAATTCAATAGAACTCTCAGTAATAACAGGATATAACACTCTTTTGTTCAACAAGAAGGGATGTATTTAATCGTCTTGTCGGAACCAAGAAAAATCTAAATATCTCTATCCAATTATACCGTAAATGAAAAATAGATCGGTAATATGGTTTCTGAAAATACCACTCCAAACGGTTATGATTGTGAATGTTATGTATGCGTTTTTTGTATCCACTGAGGATTATCTATTGGCAATTAATAGTGTAATTCAAACAAAATAGAGCCTTATTAGAAAACAGCAAATCGTATGTAAAATATTGGTCATTGTTGTAAATATCAATTACTCCTTTACAAAACTCAATTCTAGGATTATAATCTCCGTCCAATAACTGTTGCACTAAATGTAGTATATACAGATGATATTTTTGATGCTTCAATATTCTGGTTATTGATGGGCAATTTATATCATAGTTTAGTGTGAGGAATGTAGTAGAAGTTTATTGTAATTCTAATGCTATAGAAATATCATTACTTGTGACTTTTGGTCGTCCCCGTTTTAGCTAATTTCTAACATTTTAAGTCAAATTATAGCTTCTCAAAGTTCTACCAACAATAACTTGTGATACAGGATGACAATCTTGATGTAAATTATTAAATACATTATGAGCTCTCAAAACTAATCATCAAAATTTCAGTGCTTTCTTGTTCAGTTAATCGAAGCTTTCTTAATATTTGCACATACATGGTTAATTCTGACAGCTTAAGGCAAGTATTAAATTTTAATTCATATTAAATATGAACGTGATTAAAATGTTTTAAATATTCGAATTCGCCTATTTCGAGTTCCTTTAATATAATTTAATGTTGGTGTCTTCTTTTTACGAATTTTAAAATACTCATGATTTAATATAATTATAACGAACATTCTAATTTTCGCGGAAAACATTTATTAAATACGAATCACATAATTAAAATTTCTGTTATAATTTCCTCAATCAGAAATATCTAAATTTTGAATTGTGTCACGTTGACAATTATTCTAGTAATAAACACTAGGTGGTACCGATGAACCGTCTGCTTCAATTTAATATTCATTTTAAATGTGGGTTTAAAGATTACCTTGTTTGTATATTATTTCTGTTTGGAGCAGCAGTTTTAATTTAAATAATTATTTATTAGTAACTAATGTTTGAACGTATTTAATTTGATATTTTATTCAAATTATTTATTTAATTCTAGGATAACAAGAAATGTAACTAAGAAATATAACCTAGTTTTTGTGATGTAATATATACATATACATCTTTTCAGTTTAATGTCAGTAGGAATTGCGAAGATTATTAAGAAATATTGTGTTGTGGTATTATTACCTACATTAGTTGCAAGTGTAATTTATACTGATTATACACATACTCAAGAGTGGAAAAAAGCTAAACAATCTAAATAATGTATATTTTGCCAAAAGGTATTTATTGGGCTACAATTCCTGCAACAGGTTTCCTGCTGGGGTGGTTTCTTGATAGAAAAGAAACTGAGAGAATGACGTTATTTAGAGATAAAAGCGCTTTGTATGGACGAGTATTAAAGGAAGATGAAAAACCCACTTGGCCATAAAATGAGTCAATTTGTAGTTAAAAGTATAGATAAATTATTTTAAAACTATTTCGAGTGTTATAAAATTATTTATAATAAACACATATGCAAATGTATTGGTTCTTCTTTGTTAAGTTTATTGTATTACATAAACTGTGCTACAATAGTAATTTAATATAAAAAAAGAGAAATTCACTTGTTTTTTGTTTCAGAAAAAAATTCACATATACACAAACAATATCCATAGATGCAATAAATTATTTCGATACTGTACATGATAATTATAAATTCAAAAATCAAAGATTTAGTAATTGTGGATGTTTGAATTTAAAGTAATATGTTAGTTTTTAAATTAACTTCTGAATTTAATTAATTCTTAAAACATTGGATTGGACAATATTTCAAAAATTTTAAAAACTTTATTAAAGTTATTTAAAAATAATGAAGCACTATATTAATAACTGATTATTTCAAAATCTTTTTTGTTAAACTTATACTATGCGAATAAGATTACCTTGAAAAAACGCATTTATAATTATGTATAACAAATATTTGTATGTAATGTCAGGTACTATTTCTGTTATAGATGAATGCAGACATTCTTTTGGTATATCAACCATTTTCCCCATCTACTTCTATTTAGTTAAACAATGAAAAAGTTTTAATAATTTCTCAAAATCTTTAATGAAACAAATTTTCTATTGTGTATTAGAAAATTTGAGAAATTATTAAAATTTTTTCATTGTTGAACTATATAGAAGTAGAGGATAAAACAGTTGATATACCAAAAGAATGTCTGTATTCTTAGTTTCAGTGATATAAATATTATCAGAGCAGAAGTAGCTGCTAATTTTCTTTATTTCTTGTATACAGGTGAAGAAGTGTGAAGAAAATCAGTCATATAAGAACTATTTAAATAGTTCTTATAGGACTGATTTTCTCCACAAATTTTTTTTCATTAAAGTAAAAACTTTTGTTAATTCTAAATTCAAAAAGCCGTTGCTTTGGTGTCCACATCAGTCATGAGCAATTTTCTACACCCATTACTGCTTAAAAAGACTATAATTGGAACATATACATAAGTATACATCTTGCAGAATATACACACAGGATTCAAAAAATATCTGTAAACCTATTTTATTTAAACTTACCTTGCCATTTTTTCAAGATTATTTCATGCTTTCCAGCCTCACTATTTTTCTTGTTTTTACAATTTATTGTCATTTCCTTGCCTCTCATCTACAATAAATTAATAGATAGAATGTTTTAAAATTATTGGTGCACTTTTGGTCCAAGTAAATTGGCAACTCTATGCACATTTTCAGCATCTTTTTAAATTATTATTTATTACCAAAATATAATAAATATCCCGGCTTAACCTTCATGGCAAAGCCTAAATTTTCATAATATAAAGAAAAGCAATACTTATTCAAATAATATTTTTGAATTCTTTTAAGAAATTAAATAACGCGTGCTTATTAGAGTGAAAAGCATTTTTCAAAGAATTAATTTAGCCAATATTAGAAAAATCCGATGTGGATGTTAAAGAGGATGGAGGAGACATAGAAGACTTCTTTGCATTGTTATGTAAAATGTCACGTTACTACTGTGAGGAAAATGCTTGGCGAGGACAGCCGAGTGACCTACCAACATATAGATGGTACTTCAGGTCTAAATGCACCAGCAATTCGCTCGATTCTGCATGATAATTTGCACGTGAAGAAACTTTGTCCTCTCTGGGTGCCGCATCGACTGACTGAAGAGCAGATGACACGACGTGTAAATTGGTGTCGGGAGATGCTAAAAAAGTTTAATAAGGGACAATCTCGGTATGCGAACAACATCGTGACAGGTGACGAGCTTGGTTATAAGTGATATACTGAACAGTGCCTGCACTGCCGAGCACCCTCCCTACAGTCCAGATTTGCTTCCTGCGACATTGCACTGTTCCCGCATATGAAATGAACATAAAAGGGAGTCGTTTTTCCTGTGATGAGAACCTTCTGCGCGCTTGGGACAACGAGTGTGCTTTACTCCCTAGTGAAACTTGGAAGAACTGGTTTAAATATTGCTTTCGGAGGATGGAGAGGTGTATTGAGTGTAGAGGAAATTTACACTGTGTGGTAACGAGCCCATGCCGACAACAGTTTCTACATTGTATTGCCTACGGAATAAACACCTCTGGACCCGAACTTTATAAAAAAGGGTATAATCATTTCGCAAATTTCTCCCACGAAAGGTGACTATAAACGATGTGGAATTTTCCCAGTTCATTTTATTATTTGTCTTCTCCTGTTTTCATATGCGTTTGTCAGCTAAGATTTCTCTGTCATCACTAGTTCTAAGGTTTTTTAAAATGGTTTGACATCTAGATAAGGGTCGATTTGTCTCAAAATCCCTTACATGACACCAATTGACAAGGAATCTATGCTTTAAAATTATTTTCAAAGCAGAGTTTAAAGAATGAAATTCATTTGTGGTTTTAGACACGTGAATTCGATCCCTAATTTATTTTTGCCCCCTTTTTCAATTATTTTTATACCCTGTACATAATTATTCTGACACAATCCACCAATTTACATGTTTCGTAATTGATCCACATTCTTATCAATAGATTCAATATATAAGAAAAAGGCGGTAAGTCTGTAATAAGATGTTGACAGTGAATGGTTTGTTTTAATTTGCAGAGCTTTTCATTTAGGAGATCTTAACAGATCGGATGTTAAAATTACAATTTTTTGCTAAATGGAACTGCACTTCGAAGGTCTGGTTCACATGTATTATTTCCTTTTGTATAAAAACCCTTATCTACCATTTTTTGTAGCTCAGGAAGAAGCAAAATGGAAATGTCTATTTGCGATAGTAGTGATCAATCTGAAGTGGAATTAATTAACGGAATTGATCTTTCAAAGATTAATTTATCTTGGGAATTGGCTATATCCATTAATTCAGCGTTTTTTTGGAGGGAACAAGCTCCTCCCTGTTCTTTAAACTTGAATATGAGGAAAACAGTTTAATGATATGAAAAGATAAGAGATATATTCGATTAAGAGATATATATATATATATATATATATATATATATATATATATATATATATAGAACACTGGGTAATTGGTTGTGCTATTGGTACAGTCGTTGAAACGCGAATTTTTAATTTTTTTTGGTACTTTGCGGTAAGTGTAACACCTTTTAGTTTTCTTCCTATGTATATATATATATATATATATATATATATATATACAAACAAAACCAATAGGAAGTAAACTAAAAACCTATTGGTTTTGTTTGTATATATATGTATATATATAGGAAGAAAACTAAAAGGTGTTACACTTACCACAAAGTACCAAAAAAAATTAAAAATTCGCGTTTCAACGACTGTACCAATAGCACAACCAATTACCCAAGTGTTCTCCGCTGGTCCCTGTCAAAATATTCTAACATTGCTAACATTAAATCTAGTGAATCATATATCATTTCTATTAGATATGCACCGATATATTAATGGAAAACTTCCATGCCTAGTTCATATTTGATAGAGGTTATATACGTAGGTAAATTTTAATGGAGACTGTGATTGATTAACCCCTTTTCCACAACAATTTCCGTATTCTACATATGCATTTCGACAACTAACTTGTCATCATCAACAAATAAATAAACAGTGTCGCACTTGGAAAATACGGCAAAATCCGCACAAAGACAAAGTCCGTATTAAAGTTATACAGTCGAAAAACAAACACACGCTGCAGATTCGTTTCACTTAAATTAAATCGTATTTTAATCTTAAACTCAACCCTTGGTCCAAGGTACTTGCTTGTGTGTACGAAACCTTTTTGTCGGTAGTATATTACTTTTCAAAGAGACATGAGTTATTGATAGGAAATATATATGCTTTCGTAGATATCTAATTCACGGTAATTATACACATTTTTAATCAAATATAAACAATCCGCGGTTACGTTATGATTGTTCTCTAACGCACACTTTCCCAAACTAGATTTCACAGGTCGATTGAATTTGATGGACGCCATTTGTTCTTTATACCGGGTTTCTATCGATCGTTTTGTCTGGCCTATGTGTTGTTTATTGCAATCTAGACATTGAATTTCATAAATCCCTGTTTTCTTATTGGCCCCAACTTTGTGTTTCGCATTTCCTAAGATAAATCCCTCTTAGGAAATACCTATTCTTCTTCTTAGTATTGAACACTTTGTTAAATCGTTTGCTTAAAAACTTTTCTCAAATTGTTTAAACTGCCTTGTTTTGAATTATTAAAAAAAAAATTGGAAAATTTTGCAAACAATTTATTAAAAAAATAGTTTTCCGTAGAAGTAGATATAAGTAGTATTTGAAAATGGCGCTGTGATTGTGCTTGCCAAGCAAGGTAATAGATGTCATTTTATTGAATAAAAACTGTTAAAAGTGGTCTTTTTGTATTACTAGATTTCCATGAACTGAAACCTTATGATAACTGCTTCTTTGTTGAGTATATCGTGCTGGGAGAGATATTTACACATACTGAACCGCCAGGAGAGATGGCGAGTGAGGTGAGGTTGCGCCGTAGTCACTTTTAGAAACGTACATGTCCTTTGTAGCCTATGACGTATATTGTATCTTGAAACTTTATGTTAAACCTATTGTAAGACTTTTTTCCATCACTTCTAATGTTGCACCTCTCGCCAGCTTTCCTGGCATGTATTGTATTTACTATAACTTTCCCAAGGAACAATTTTTAAATTTCGCGGGTGTTTTAAGTTGCCCAAGGAAAAAATAACTACATCTAAAATTATATTTTATTTTATTACAGCATGAATATTAATAATTAAGGTGTATATTTCAAAATCAAAATTAAAACGAAAACCGTACGCATTAAAAACATGTTATTTCCTAATTTCTTGAATGAATTGAAATCATAGCTAACCTTTATTTTTACTACTACCAACTCAAAACTTCCGCGTAATTTAAAAATTGTTCCTTGGGTTGTTGTCATGTCACTCTTACATTTAACTTTATCATGGCCATTTTAAATGCTATTTTGAACAATACAAAGCGTTCAGTGTATATTTTCGATCGTATGTAAGTATATATGTATGTATATAGCTTTTGTTTTTGTACAATAGAGTCTTTTATTTCTTGTTTATAAATGGTTTTTAATCTAGGTAGTTTATTTCTTGATAAAGTAGTAAAACTAAAGCTATACATAGCATTAATTAATTTCCTTTTAGTAGTTTAAGTCGAAAACTATTTCGAAGTAATGGGATTATAGTGTGCAATTTCTGGCTGCACTGGAAATAGGTATTGATTTCCAAACTCTGACAAGTATCCTTAACTTTTTAAGAAATGGGTTGTAATTTGTGGAAGAGTAAAACTTTTGACAAAATTTTTTCGTTAAAGAAAAAATATAACAAATGTGCAAAAAAATATGAATTTAAAAGAACGTAAAATATTGTGAGATTTGCTCAATTTAATGAAACTGTCATGAAAGGTAAAATGGATTCATTTGTATAAAAAAATTTCAGTTCCCAATTAAGGAACTGGAACAGAAAGAAAACTGGGAAGCATTTTACCCTTGATGACAAGATTTCATCAGTAACATTGTTTGAGCAGCCTCTTATAGATTTGTAACTAAACTTTTTGTATTGCCGAGTGTTCGCACTCTAAATTATTGCAATTCGTCCACATAGAACCAGGTATATGTGAAAATCTTTTCCATAAATAACCTTGCTGTTAAAACGAAATACCTTTCCAAGATTCACAAAATGTGTATTCTTGCATTTGATTAAATGAGTTTACAACTTCATTTAGCATACTCAAAAAACAAGGATATGGTAACGCACTGTTGAAACTGCGAATCATGTACAGATTTGGATGTTAAAGGGGGTTTACAAGAAGTGGAAGCAACCCGTTGTAAACATTTTTTGTAAATCAACAACAGCTGCAGCAGATATCATCCGCAATTTCAAAACCATAATGCGATTTACAAATTATTGCCTCCATTTGTGATCAAGGTACCCCAAATAGCACCATTAATACGCTTCTAGAGGAGACACGACAAAGTATCAATAGGGCGTGGAAATGTTATTATTACAGACAACAATAAAGTGGTTCCTCTATTTAACCCCCCCTCTATTGAAGAGTTCAAGGAATAATTTTTTAACCAGAATTTTGAAATTTAAAATAGATGGGGTAGAAAGAACAGGTAAATGGCCTCACATAATTGATGCCAATAATATAGATATTAGCATGTGAGACTTGCGCATAATGCTGAAACTTTCTATGATTTATGTCATTTCAAGCAAAGTTAAGAAAACGGAAGTTTCTCTTTGTACACAAGTATTTAGCGCCTCTGTAGCAGTTGGTGTTTATCATTACATCGATAATGAAAAATATATGCAATTGTATTCTGAGGGAAAAGCTAGAGCTCATTTGTGTAGATTTCTCGACAAGTTATTTGATACAATTAACGGAGGTGTTGAATATACTTGCGTAGGAAAAAATCTTAGATGTAATGTAAAACAGCGCCACCACAAGCAAATTTTTGGTATAAGGCTATAAATGTTTTGGATAGCATGAACTTTGTAAAAGAAAAATACAATGATAGAACTCGTCCTCCAGTCATTGATAATTTTGTCTTTATTTTAAAAGGATTTCAAATGATCAGAAAAGTTCTAGGAAATCTTAGTTTTTAATATTTCAATACAAGAGTATTCAAACAAGACTTTTTAGAAAACTTTTTTGATCAAGTTAGACAGTTCGGTTGTCACAATACTAATCCAACTTGTTCTTGTTTAATATCTTATTACAAACGTTTGTTGATCGGCAACTTTGCTACATTACATTCTAAGGGTTCGAACTGTGAAGATGACCGATCTGAAGGACCTTCAATTGAACTTAATTAATTGCCGACCTCTGTACAACGAAAAGTAGCACAATCCTCTGCAACCGAAGAATTCCTGTTGCCACCACAACTTTCACTATCAGAAGTAAATTCTGATGTCTTGTCTTATATTAGTGGGTACGTTGTAAAGAAAGTGCAATCTTTTTGTGACAGTTATTCTATATGTTCTTATAATACAATCATGGAGATTTACCTTCGGCATAAAAATTTAATAAATTTTTATACCGAAAATTCAAAATGTTCGTTGAGGTAGGTCATGTATATCTTTGTTCTCTCGGGAATTGTACGTGGCGCTAAACACTGACCCAATAATTTACTATTAAGTTGCAGTAATTTCTTGGGGGTTTATCTATGATTCTGACCTATTACATTCTTTGCTTTACCATGACCACGAAATTTAAAAAATTCAGCACCATCCAATAGTCAATAATGAAATTAATCTTGTAGATCTAAATAAGAATCAAATAATAAAACAGTTCGAATGTGTTATTCATGGAACTATTATTTCTAAAAAGACAGAGGATTCATGGAAACATGATTTCTAATTCTAATAGAGTATTTTATGATAGCGTAACAGTCATTGAAAAAACTTAAGCGATTAAGTCAAATAATTTACTGCCGACGATTTTATTATAAATATCTTTAGTTATACTTGGTGCTGCTATAAATTGTTATTCTTGGTAGACATGACCAACCTCAACGAACATTTTGAATTTTCAATATAAAAATTTACTTAATTTTTATTTCCCTTACTAAAGTGCAAAAATAAAATGGTATTTAAGTCTAGATAAATCAAATATTGCAATTTATTTTTATACCTATAAGAAAAATAAAAACGAATGTTATAAAGAATATAGAGTAATGACTAATGAACTTCCTTTTTAACTTATGTACATTGGGGTAATAAATAAAAAACAGCTTTTTGTATTATTTTACTTTTTTAAATTTTTTATAATAATTCTTTAGCCTACATTGAAATTCATCTGAACCAGGTAGCTCTTTTCATTGCAGAATTCTATTATTAATTTTGTTGTAAATGAAGGTAATAATATAAATAAAATGTTTTATTATAGACGCCTTTAAATCTGCTAAATGTTCACATTTTCTAAAACGAACAAACAAAAAATTATACAGTAAACTTATTAATTTCAGAAATAAAGATTATGTGAAAGTAAGATATAATTTATATGTGAATATTGTATGTAATAGATAAATACTATAAAGTTTAAGTACATGTAATAAATATATTATATGATCTACATAAGATGACCAACGGTTCTAGAAAAATGTAGTCATTTCGAGACATGGTCGTTTTAGGTGACAAATTTAATACTTCAGCATTAAATGAGACAATAAAATGCAATTGTTTACTCAAATGATCATCTGTATGCATATTTTTCTCATAGAGTAGCATTAAAGTGTAACAAATGATATAGAAACTGTGAATTTATTAGGACCTATATAAAATGATTAAAGAACTATTCCAAAAAAAGAATCCTTAAATGTCAATTTGACATTTTTCTTCTTAATATGGGAGCAAGGGCTTTTTTTCTACTATTGCTATTACTTGCTATTATTTGAAGCAATTGAATCAAGATCTGCCTCTGTGGCATATTTCGATGTTGATGGCACGTTCTGAATGTCATATTATTATTATATTGGCTTTACATTTTCTTTATTAATGGCAACAAAGTGAACTGATTTTAAATTATACAAAGCAATGTTTATTATAATTGCATTTATAAATGGATCACTTAAATATGTTATAAAAGATTATTTACCTGGTAAATAAAGTTTTGGTATAGCATTTGGTGTTAATCTATCGTTTTGTGTTAGATATTGTGCCTCAAAATGCTTTCTACAAATGGTAAATGTACAATTTGTTTAAAATGAAAACTTATTTGGTTTTTAACCGATTATGTTTATTCGAACTTATAAATTTTGTTTCAATTAATTGTGGAAAATTACGTCCGACAAATGGCCGCCGCCGGCGTTCATACAAATTAGGGCTCCTTTGATTACATCTTGCATAACTGTCCGTAGCACATGTGTCATGTTGTCAATTTCGGCTCGAATATTGTTCTAACTCCTTCAAATATCCCCAGAAGAGGAAGTTCGGGGCAGTAAAATCGAGAGATCTCGCTGGCCAAGCTAAATCACCGAAACGCTAGATTACATGCGCTGGGATGGCATCCTTCAAAGTACGCATTGTGTCGCGTGCAGTATGATAAGTGGCTCCATCCTACTGAAACCACATGTTCTCCAAATGCAAATCGTCAATTTCCGGTAAGAAAAATTCAGTCAGCATGGCTCTATAGCGGTCGCCGTTTGCCGTAATAGTGTTACTGTCAGCTCCTTCGAAAAAATAAGGTCCGCTCATCCATCTCGTCGTTGAGATCCAAAACCTTACGACTGTATTCTGAACGAACACCACAGTCGTTTAGTAAGAATTGTTGGACCATCTGAATTTTGTATGGGAACAATTTTAAGTCCACTATCAAAATGTGGCGCAAGGAGAATCGCTTAATGTGCAATTGCTGAGCACGTTTTCTTGTGGATGTTTCCGGCTCCTCTAGCATATTTACACACGTTGCTTCGATGTTTGCAGCCGAACGGCCGGTTCAGGACCTTCCAGTGCTTCGCCTCTCCCTTGTTGTGCCGCTCTCTTCAAATCGGGACGCCAGACGTCGAATTGTTTGCACTATGGGCGCTGCACGATTGGGACATTTTCGCCGAAATTCACGTTGCGTTAACACCACTGACAAATTATTGTGCGCAAACATGGTCACAATTCTCACACGTTCTTGAGGCGTATATCGATTTATTGTTATTTACTATAATATAAATTTCGCACGTCTCTATTTCAAGATTGCAAAACCAAATTGATATACGATGCCATTTGCAAAAATGGCAGCATTTTCCAATAGGGTGATACTTATTGCCCCACCTGTTATATTGTTTATTCTCATTGGTCATATTTAATAACTGAAAACTTCCCGTAGCGTTGAACCAATGTTGAAACCGGGACGATGTCGCTTTTGAGAATTCATGAAGTACAGGCGCCATTCTTGATTACAATTTACATCGTTTACGTGACATATTTAATAATTCTAAAAATACTAAAATTTATATATTATTACATATACATAATTATTATTACATGGAATAAGATAAAAAGTAGTACCACAATTTGTTACCTAAGAACAGGTTCAAAGCTTCAAGATGGCTTCAAGTTCATGTGTTCACCCTTGCTAATATGTGTATAATATAATCAAATGTAACTAAAACAAGCGGTTTTCATTAAGACAGCTAATTTACCGGTAATAGTTTCTGTATACTGTGCCATCTTTTATCCGCGTATAGACATAAAATACTATCTCACTACTTCATATTTAACATTATACTCCTTGGTCAGAGTAGGTTGTGTAACATTGTGATTTGTGTCTCTGAATTTTTGTATGTTGATAAGAAACATTAAATTCTCGTATATGGTGTATAATATGTACATTAGTACGTATTATGTCTCATTTGAATTTTATAAGATATTAAACTGTAATTATCATACAATTACTATAATTATAGTACGGTTTGCAACACTGAATACAAAACACCAAATAGAAGGAGGTACAATCCACCCGACACTTACACCGGTAACAGAATACACAACACAACACTCCAAATATAAGCGACCAGGATGGAAATCACAAGTGAAGACAGCCAGCAATAATAGTAACAATACAACCAGTATTAGGACCAGTGCTGCCAGGTCTACCGATTTTTTGGTAGATCTACCGAATTTGGATTGCATCTACCGATCTACCGATTTAAACGATAATTCTTCCGAAAATCCAAGTTTTCTGTCAAATCCAATTTTTGTTCATATGTCTATACTATATTTTATCTTACTTTTTTAATACAAGAAATTTCTTGTTGATCATTGATCATAATAGTTATGAAACGATGCCAAACACCGAAATTACAATTAGTCACGTATGTTTGTATTAAAAAATTGTTGGCGTCTGGATATAAAAGGGTAATAAATAAATAATTGCTGGCCCACAAAAGCAAATCTGAGAAAATATTTGTCTATGTTATTTTATGTTTAGTAATATGTTACGTTGCACATTCATTATAGAAGTGGATATTTTATGTAGGTACTATTTAATTCGATATTAATTAGTATAAGCCTATTGAGCTTAAGAATATTGCACATGACGAGCCAAACATTTAAATTGTATACGAGGGTAGTTTGGCAAGTAGTGAGATTGGAAAAGAAAAACTTCTTGTTGATCATTGATCATAATAGTTATGAAACGATGCCAAACGCCGAAATTACAATTAGTCACGTATGTTTGTATTAAAAAATTGTTGGCGTCTGGATATAAAAGGGTAATAAATAAATAATTGCTGGCCCACAAAAACAAATCTGAGAAAATATTTGTCTATGTTATTTTATGTTTAGTAATATGTTACGTTGCACATTCATTATAGAAGTGGATATTTTATGTAGGTACTATTTAATTCGATATTAATTAGTATAAGCCTATTGAGCTTAAGAATATTGCACATGACGAGCCAAACATTTAAATTGTATACGAGGGTAGTTTGACAAGTAGTGAGATTAGAAAAGAAAAACGAATTTTTTAAATACAAAATAATTTTTATTTTTCGATATATTCTCCTAAAAGAGCAATACATTTATTCCAACGGTGCTCCAATGACCTTATGCCATCTCTAAAATGCGATTCCGGAAGGTTTGTAAAATACTCATTTACGAAAATGATAAGCTTGTCGATAGACGAAAATTTCTTTCCACCTAGTGCCGTTTTCAATTTTGGAAAAAGGTGGAAGTCGGAAGGGGCTAGATCCGGCGAATAAGGCGCATGCGGTACTAATTGGAAATGCAACTCGTGGGTTTTGGACATGGCAACTGTGCTGGTATGAGCGTTGTCTTGGTGAAACAGAATCTTTTTCTTTGCCATTCCTGGCCGTTTAGCACGAATCTCAACATTTAATTTTTGTAGAAGTTCTGCATAATATTGTCCGTTTATTGTGGCACCTTTCTGAAGGTAATCAATGAGCAAAATGCCCTTCGAATCCCAAAAAATTGATGCCATCAACTTGTTTGCCGATAAAGTGGTTTTCGCTTTCTTTGGAGGTGTAGAACCACGTTCTAACCATTGTTTCGACTGTTGTTTGTTTTCGGGTGTACTGTAGTGTATCCAAGTTTCATCGCAAGTAACAAATCGCCTACAAAAATCAACCGGATTCCGCTTATAAAGGTCCAAACATTCATTGGAAATGCGCAAACGAGTGAACTTTTGATCAGTCGTAAGCAATTGCGGCACCCATCTTGCCGAAAGCTTGGAAAGGCCCAATTCTTTCGTTAAAATGTGGTGTACGCGTTCTGTTGAAATATTTACCATGTCTGCTATCTCTCTCACTTTTAGTCGTCGATCTTGCGTAATAATATTATGGATTTTTACAATCATTTCATTAAACATTTAAATTGTATACACAGTTATATAGTTGTGCTGTAGTTGCGTGTGTTTTTTCAAGGTAAATTTTATAAATATCAATATCTATTCCTATATTACTCTGTTTAATAATATTAACCCAGGGTACATGCATTATTTATTAATTTTGTGTAATTTTGTGAATAAATATGTTTGATATATTATACTTTTGTTTTAATACATAAATTTGTTATATTATAAATAAAAATTTAAATCTACCGAATTTTTGCGAAATCTACCGAAAAATTGTGAGGTTATCTACCGATATTGGCCACAACGACCTGGCAGCACCGATCAAGACTAATCAATGCCAGGACTAAGAGTAAAAGGGCTGAGCCCTAACTCAACAAACTAAAAAGAAGTAGGTACAATCCTTTGAAGAGCTGATACGTCACAGTCAATTTTGGTATTCATTATGTGGTATGTATGTAGTTTTGGGGCAGCCTTTTATATAAATTTCTTTTATTTTTATATTTCTCCTTTTCCGTATATTTAGTTTTTGCCTAATTCCCGCTATACAAGTATTTAAAAAAGACTGAACATTTTATTCACGTATAGTATTCATGAAAAGAAATTATAGAATTCAACGGAATCTATAGTTTATTCTATTTAAGAATACAGATTATATATTTATATTATATTTAGATAGGGAATCGTAATTTTTGTTGCCGATTGGCTAATGCAAAAGGTAAATTTACATTACTTAATTATTCCGTAAATCGAAGGTAATATTGGTTGCCTCTGTTTGTTTACGTTTTTGTATTGACAGTTTTCGTATTACGAGTGTTGACGTTGAATAGTATTTTCTTTGGTATTTTCGAGAATAATAGACATATTAAATAGCTGTTATATTACTATTATATAGCTATATAGTTTGGTACTATTATAAATTTAATGCCATTATGTGTGAATCATCGGATCATATGCATTCTGTCAAGGATCCAGAAACTCCTGAAATGCCAGGTCCTTCAGGAATTTGTAAAAATCCTAAAAGGAAAGTAATTTACAGTGGGCAGAAACAAATAATATATAATATATATTTCAAATACCACAATCAAGGTATGTCAAAAACGCAAAGTGTAAAGTTGACGGTGATGGAAGTTGGTGTCTCGGAGTCAACAGTATGGAAAATTGTTTCAGAAATGAAAAAAAAGGGAATTGTTGCATCATCACCAAAAAAGCGAAATCGAGAAAATATTGTTGATAAGTTGGATGAAGATGAGAAGAAAACAATTCGTCGCATTGTTCATGGCTTTTTTCTAAGAAATAAGCAACCAACTTTAAATGAAATAGTTCAGGTATTAAATATATTTAGTAAAATGTTATATTATATATATGCATGAATAAAAAAATTACAGGCTGTGAAAGAAAATGAAATACTACCACCTATTAGTCGAACAAATCCCTGGAGAGTTATGAAAAATATGGGGTTCGTTTGGGAAAAAAGAGATAGAAATCATATGTTAATAGAAAAATCTGATATTAGTTTATGGAGGAGACGATATTTAAACAATATTAGGCGTTTTCGGGATTGTGAAAAAAAATTTATTATCGTGATGGGCCGTGGTTGAATGCAGCCTATCTGAAACATAAAGTATGGAAAGATAAAAATGTACTTACTGCACGGCAAGCTTTTGTTGAAGATTTATCAGTTGGTTTGAAGGATCCGTTAGGCAAAGGAAAACGATTAATTATTGCCCATACTGGAAGCGATACAGGGTTTGTACAGGATGCTTGCTTGACGTTTGAGTCAAAAAAAAACGGGAAACTACCATGAAGAAATGAAAGCAGAAGTTTTTGAACAGTGGTTAAAAGATATTTTACCAAATTTAGAAGAACACTCTGTCATTGTAATGGATAATGCTCCATACCACTCTAAAAAATCTGAAAAAGCACCAAACTCTTCTTGGACAAAAAGTGATATAATTATTTGGTTACAAAATAAAGGGATTAAAGCAAAAGAAGCTTCACTGAAAGTGGAACTGTTAGATTTGGTAAAAAGCTATGTAATTAGAAATCCGATCCGCTATAATGTAGATAATATAGTTGAGATTACTGGCAGGCACATTTTAAGACTACCACCATATCATTGTCAGTTTAATCCTATAGAATTAATTTGGGCACAGGTGAAAGTTTATGTCGCTGCAAATAATAAAACATTCAAATTAAATGAAGTAAGAAAATTGTTTCACGAAGCCCTCGACAAAGTAACTGGTGATGATTGGCGAAAATGCATCGATCATGTAATAAAAGAAGAAAATGATATGTTTCGTTTAGATGATATAGAGAATATGGAGATCACTTTTACAGTTAACACAGGTTCTTCAGGCGAAGACATAATTGATTCGTCTTCTGACGATTAATAAACAATAAGTAAAACGAAAATATTGCAGTACAAAATGTTATATATACATAAATTGAGTTATAGTTTTGGAGCTAATGTATTCTCTAATTTTGTTCAATTTTAAATATTCTAACACAAATATTATATTAATGTAATGTAGAAATTGTTTTTATTAAATCTTAATAAATATTTTATGATATTTGGTGAAATAGTTTTTAATATTTAGAAATGAATGAAATAATTCATATATATATATATATATGCAACCAAAGATGCATACTAACTGTATGTAGTTGAGCAATGTAAACTGCTCTGTAGTTTAAACAACAACCACTATGCTTAAATGGAATAAACTATAGAAATCGGTTGTAATACTTCGTTTTGACAGATACGAGAGGGCGTTAAGGGTACTAAGGATAATAAAAATATATTCCAAGATCATGTATAGGTAGAATTTTATGTTTGTAATGTTTCTATTATAAAAAACTAAAAAACTGTGTGGTAATTCCACTTTCCACAATATTTAACATATCAAAGATTTCAAAATGCTTACGCACATAAAAAGGGCTGTAAATTAATTAGGTGATCGTCTATTCAATCTATAGCACACGAGTTGTCTCACTCATACTTAAGAACACTACTTCTGTTAGCGTAAGTCGTCTCTTCCTTCGATAAATCATTGTTGGTTAATTAATTGACAGTTGTAAATCTCTCTACATAACGAATTATTGTCTATAAGTATATTATATGTGACTAGTGGATATATGCACATATAAATGTTGATCTATAGTGCATCTTTATAATCGCATCAATGTTTAGTTCAAAATACACATACAATATCTATAAAACTATACCGTAAATTTTTCTTAGTCTAACGAAATCTAAATTTTGTTTAATATACAGCACTGTTTCCATTTCATCCACTATTTTTAATTGATACACTAATGTCAATGAAGTATTTTGTAATGTTTTTCTAATATTCACTACTATTATGTAATCCATATGAATAGTTTGTAAACTTGTTTCTATTTGATCACATTGAAATGTTGGCAGAGTTTTTCTGATCGCTACTGATTCTTTGGGATCGAATAGTACCTCTATCTTTATGTGCCCCAGAAAGAAGTTAATTATATATCGGCTGCTAACATTTATAATGATGGAGATTTATTGAGGAAAATTAATTTAAAATTATAAAATATATGTATGTGCATATTAATAATAAATCATACATGACTATTGCATTTATGTTTCATTCTGTATTTATTAATTTATATAAAAAATGAGTTAAATTATTTAACTCATTTTAATAACACGTAACCAAAAACAATGAATATATATCCGCTTCATACTCCACTCCAATTGCTATCTCTAAAACTAATTTAATATATATATTAAATTAGTTTTTGATCTGTAGTTAAGTTTTTGATCTGCGATCTCAATCTTAATCATCTTCTTCACTATGAAACAACTCCTGAAGAAGATGATTGAGATGTCTTCGAAACGTTCGAGAACTTCTGTTCAATATCGCGGAGAGCCCGAAAATCTAATATTATTCATATATATATAATATACATTATATACATAAATTAATTAGCCAAGCCATCTAATTAATCAGAAATACAATACAACTATTAATGCTATGAAAACTAGACTATTTGATATTAGTAATGAAAAATTGGATTTTGTAAACAATGATTATCCTAGACGCATTTTAAAATTGTCAATTTATAATTCTAACATTTACGATGATGCAGTAGAAGATATTGTAACCGAATGTACGTATAAAAAGTTCCAGTGACTCTCGCGCTTTGCTTCAAGGGTGCTACTAGCTCAAAATAAATGCGGAAAGTAGGAAGGGTTTCCTATTAATACGACGTTATAGGACGCCACAATATTGTAACCCTGAAAGCCCTTCTAGCAATATTGAAACAGAGAATATACAAAATACGTTCGTTCCCTCTGTTAATTAGTTTCCCTATTGACAAGGGTCTCTTGTGCAAAAAAAGAAGAAAACAAAAGCGAAAGCTAAGCTCTATACAGATTTATCGGGTGATCATTATTTAGATTCATCTAAAATAAATAATTAGAACTTAGTTCATTATAAGTTAATAATTTTTTTTCCCTTTTTATACGTATAGTTGGTTCACACACGAAATTATACAATACATGTGCCCGTAATTGGACGCACTCCAAATAATAACAATAAATGAGCACACGAGTTTTAATTTACAATATAATAAAGTTCAGTTTGCGGTGGAATACAAATTGCTTTAAACACTACTTAGTTACACTTAATTAAATGAATGAATGAACAGAAACAAAACAAAGGCAGGTGTGTTAGCTGAGGCTAATTATTTGGCTACAAGTAAAAGCAGTCGCACGGAAATACGTCTATATCAGTCAAGTAACTGAAGTACTCTAGCCAATACTGCACGGAATAGTTGCATAAAGGTATCTAGACTTGTGGCTTATCAATAGCGTAGAATATAAGATTTGCACCATTGAAGTAGATCCAAAGTCTTTGTTAAAACTCTCGTAAAAATCGTTGACTTTTCGAATATTGTATCATGTGTCTTGTCGGTCCTTAGAAGGATTTTTTTGGCAACCTTTCGATGAGATCCCACTTATTTTATTTTCTTGGATCTTGTTCGGTTGGAAACAGGTGAAAGAAGCTGGCTCTCAACGATCCTGCTTTTATATGTTCCGTTTCTATTACCTGGATCAATCAGCGTTGGGACGTAAATTGTGGCAAGGGTATGTATGTCAGCAGTTGTATACTATCTATCGTTCATTTCGCTGACTGCATTGTTTGCTAGATATTAATTACCGGGTTCCAAGCAGGCGGCAGGCGTTATTCGTCATCACGTTTATTCAGATTATTGGATCGCTTCTCTATTTCTATGGCATCTCGCATGTGAGTTTTCTACTATAATTATTCGCTCCGCCGAAAAAATAAAAAGAAGGATGATTGTGCTGTGATGAGATTATAGATTGTGAAGAAATTCTATTCTCAGTACTATAATACATTACATACACTAGAACCTCATCAATAATCATCTCCACTTTTTTTTAGAGAGTAAAATATTGTTAAATTGTACTGGCGAAATTATTCATTGTGATACTGTATATTAGAAATATTCCAGTTGGTTACAAACCAAATAGCGCTGTTAATTACTGGTACCAGCTCATCAATGTTATGTGTGGAACGTTATCTTAAAAGTGAATGTTCCGCTTTACATGTATCGTGTTTGTTACATAGATTATATCTAGTCACAAATATTACCCAGATTTAGATAATTTAATAACAAATACTTCTCATCTTAAACGGAATTTCTCACGAATGCTCTCCTGGTATTCCAGAACCTGCCCACCCGATTCTTACTAGCTGGGGCACATAAAGATAGAGGTACTATTCGATCCCAAAGAATCAGTAGCGATCAGAAAAACTCTGCCAACATTTCAATGTGATCAAGTAGAAACAAGTTTACAAACTATTCATATGGATTACATAATAGTAGTGAATATTAGAAAAACATTACAAAATACTTCATTGACATTAGTGCATCAATTAAAAATAGTGGATGAAATGGAAACAGTGCTGTATATTAAACAAAATTTAGATTTCGTTAGACTAAGAAAAATTTACGGTATAGTTTTATAGATATTGTATGTGTATTTTGAACTAAACATTGATGCGATTATAAAGATGCACTATAGATCAACATTTATATGTGCATATATCCACTAGTCACATATAATATACTTATAGACAATAATTCGTTATGTAGAGAGATTTACAACTGTCAATTAATTAACCAACAATGATTTATCGAAGGAAGAGACGACTTACGCTAACAGAAGTAGTGTTCTTAAGTATGAGTGAGACAACTCGTGTGCTATAGATTGAATAGACGATCACCTAATTAATTTACAGCCCTTTTTATGTGCGTAAGCATTTTGAAATCTTTGATATGTTAAATATTGTGGAAAGTGGAATTACCACACAGTTTTTTAGTTTTTTATAATAGAAACATTACAAACATAAAATTCTACCTATACATGATCTTGGAATATATTTTTATTATCCTTAGTACCCTTAACGCCGTCTCGTATCTGTCAAAACGAAGTATTACAACCGATTTCTATAGTTTATTCCACTTAAGAATAGTGGTTGTTGTTTAAACTACAGAGCAGTTTACATTGCTCAACTACATACAGTTAGTATGCATCTTTGGTTGCATATATATATATATATATATATGCACTGTTTCCATTTCATCCACTATTTTTAATTGATACACTAATGTCAATGAAGTATTTTGTAATGTTTTTCTAATATTCACTACTATTATGTAATCCATATGAATAGTTTGTAAACTTGTTTCTACTTGATCACATTGAAATGTTGGCAGAGTTTTTCTGATCGCTACTGATTCTTTGGGATCGAATAGTACCTCTATCTTTATGTGCCCCAGCTAGTAAGAATCGGGTGGGCAGGTTCTGGAATACCAGGAGAGCATTCGTGAGAAATTCCGTTTAAGATGAGAAGTATTTGTTATTAAATTATCTAAA
Organism: Dermolepida albohirtum; assembly: GCA_031893035.1. Taxonomy (NCBI): domain Eukaryota; kingdom Metazoa; phylum Arthropoda; class Insecta; order Coleoptera; family Scarabaeidae; genus Dermolepida; species Dermolepida albohirtum. The sequence continues at coordinate 164,112 of JAVIWB010001200.1, forward strand.
TCTGGGTAATATTTGTGACTAGATATAATCTATGTAACAAACACGATACATGTAAAGCGGAACATTCACTTTTAAGATAACGTTCCACACATAACATTGATGAGCTGGTACCAGTAATTAACAGCGCTATTTGGTTTGTAACCAACTGGAATATTTCTAATATACAGTATCACAATGAATAATTTCGCCAGTACAATTTAACAATATTTTACTCTCTAAAAAAAAGTGGAGATGATTATTGATGAGGTTCTAGTGTATGTAATGTATTATAGTACTGAGAATAGAATTTCTTCACAATCTATAATCTCATCACAGCACAATCATCCTTCTTTTTATTTTTTCGGCGGAGCGAATAATTATAGTAGAAAACTCACATGCGAGATGCCATAGAAATAGAGAAGCGATCCAATAATCTGAATAAACGTGATGACGAATAACGCCTGCCGCCTGCTTGGAACCCGGTAATTAATATCTAGCAAACAATGCAGTCAGCGAAATGAACGATAGATAGTATACAACTGCTGACATACATACCCTTGCCACAATTTACGTCCCAACGCTGATTGATCCAGGTAATAGAAACGGAACATATAAAAGCAGGATCGTTGAGAGCCAGCTTCTTTCACCTGTTTCCAACCGAACAAGATCTAAGAAAATAAAATAAGTGGGATCTCATCGAAAGGTTGCCAAAAAAATCCTTCTAAGGACCGACAAGACACATGATACAATATTCGAAAAGTCAACGATTTTTACGAGAGTTTTAACAAAGACTTTGGATCTACTTCAATGGTGCAAATCTTATATTCTACGCTATTGATAAGCCACAAGTCTAGATACCTTTATGCAACTATTCCGTGCAGTATTGGCTAGAGTACCTCAGTTACTTGACTGATATAGACGTATTTCCGTGCGACTGCTTTTACTTGTAGCCAAATAATTAGCCTCAGCTAACACACCTGCCTTTGTTTTGTTTCTGTTCATTCATTCATTTAATTAAGTGTAACTAAGTAGTGTTTAAAGCAATTTGTATTCCACCGCAAACTGAACTTTATTATATTGTAAATTAAAACTCGTGTGCTCATTTATTGTTATTATTTGGAGTGCGTCCAATTACGGGCACATGTATTGTATAATTTCGTGTGTGAACCAACTATACGTATAAAAAGGGAAAAAAAATTATTAACTTATAATGAACTAAGTTCTAATTATTTATTTTAGATGAATCTAAATAATGATCACCCGATAAATCTGTATAGAGCTTAGCTTTCGCTTTTGTTTTCTTCTTTTTTTGCACAAGAGACCCTTGTCAATAGGGAAACTAATTAACAGAGGGAACGAACGTATTTTGTATATTCTCTGTTTCAATATTGCTAGAAGGGCTTTCAGGGTTACAATATTGTGGCGTCCTATAACGTCGTATTAATAGGAAACCCTTCCTACTTTCCGCATTTATTTTGAGCTAGTAGCACCCTTGAAGCAAAGCGCGAGAGTCACTGGAACTTTTTATACGTACATTCGGTTACAATATCTTCTACTGCATCATCGTAAATGTTAGAATTATAAATTGACAATTTTAAAATGCGTCTAGGATAATCATTGTTTACAAAATCCAATTTTTCATTACTAATATCAAATAGTCTAGTTTTCATAGCATTAATAGTTGTATTGTATTTCTGATTAATTAGATGGCTTGGCTAATTAATTTATGTATATAATGTATATTATATATATATGAATAATATTAGATTTTCGGGCTCTCCGCGATATTGAACAGAAGTTCTCGAACGTTTCGAAGACATCTCAATCATCTTCTTCAGGAGTTGTTTCATAGTGAAGAAGATGATTAAGATTGAGATCGCAGATCAAAAACTTAACTACAGATCAAAAACTAATTTAATATATATATTAAATTAGTTTTAGAGATAGCAATTGGAGTGGAGTATGAAGCGGATATATATTCATTGTTTTTGGTTACGTGTTATTAAAATGAGTTAAATAATTTAACTCATTTTTTATATAAATTAATAAATACAGAATGAAACATAAATGCAATAGTCATGTATGATTTATTATTAATATGCACATACATATATTTTATAATTTTAAATTAATTTTCCTCAATAAATCTCCATCATTATAAATGTTAGCAGCCGATATATAATTAACTTCTTTGTTAAAGAAACGCACTCAGAGTAAAACTATAATATATATATATATATATATATATATATATTCAATTTTATTGTATTTTATTGTATTTCGTTACAAATCTATGCTGAGTGATTCTTATCAATAGATAGATCTAATTGTTCTGCAGGGTACTTATGGTGTGTATCCAAGACGGGAAAATTTGTGCAAAGATTAGGAAATAAGTGGTTGTGTGCGGTTGGGAGGACGATGGTACATGGCAATCCATACAAATATGTATATAATAAGTATATAATAATATAAATGATGGATATTTTAGATATATTAGATATATTATTAAGGTCCCTGTTGATAATTCTATTATTGACATGAAATTTCATAATCACGTACCTTTTACTTTAAAATATGGGAATAATGATGAAACTAACATTCATACGTCAGAATCATTAATTGAAGACAAATGATATTTAGCGAGTGGTGACAGTATAGCAAGTTCTACAGTGTCTTTAATTCATAATGCAACAGCTTTTATGATTAGTAATACCAGATATATAATTAGTGGCGTTGAGGTAGGTGGAGTAAGGAGTGTTGGTATAACTTTAACAATGAAGGTATATTTTTATTATAGCCCAAGTTACGTGAATAAATTAGAAAATTGTAACTGGGATTTTCTAACAGAACAGGCTCTAATATTGGATGGTAAAAGTAGTTTTAGTATTTGTATTCTTATGAAATTTCTTATGGGCTACTTTGAGGATTTTAAACATGTCGTAATGAACGCGTTACAAGAATTAGTATTATTACCTCCTCCTTTTTAATTAACGAGAAAATAAATGAGAATGTAAAAGAAAACGAACGAATAAATGAATGAAGGTTAATTCAATGTTAATGTAAGGAGTTAATAATTAGTAGTTGTGTACAATGAGCATCAAAAGTCCAGGACGTGTGCTAAGCTGAAAGAAAGATTATTAGTGGAATAAAACGACAGAAATGCCTTTAAAATTTTATTCACAAGTTAAATGAATTCTTAAAGCTTGAATGTGTTAAATAGAAATAGTTAACAAGAACGAGAGCAACAAATAAAATATGATGAACGTAATAGCAAAGCTGTAATAAAATATAAGTCTAACGATATTTAGCTGGTTAATAAAATATACAAAGAGTTAGATTAAAATACTTGTACTTGCGTATTTGTGTATGTGGATATATCCTGGATCAGGAAACTGTATTTTTCGCGAATGCGAAAAATACGAGGTCACAAGAAGCGCGAATAAAGGTTCGCGGCACAAACACGTGAAAGACGCGTATCGTCTGGATGACGATAGAAAAGCGAAGAGAGTGGTTCTCTTACGAACTGTGGCTTTATAAGGAACCCTTAGGTTGAGGGGCTATGTGTGCGTGTCATGTTTGAATTAACCAATAGCAAACAACAGGGACAGGCACGCTACCACTTGGGCGGGAAACGAATTAGCTACATTAAAATTGTGATTTTAATTTCAATATAAGCATTAAGCAAATTATCTACACAGAATAGTAGACGTGTATTCTGTGTAAAAGAAATACCAAATCGGGATTGGTATTTGAATCGCGAATTGCATTTAGAAATCAATATAACTAAATTGATATCGAATTCAGTGAAAAGTTGGTCACTTCGAGTACAGTCTTGGTACCTGATTTCGGTGTTTATTGCAGCCTTGACCATTCGTACGTGACTAACACAAAAGGACTCTGCATCTGAATATATATACGAGGACCGGACAAATAATGACAGTATAATAATTTAGGAATTCAAGATCGAATTGTATTTTAAATTAAATAAATTAATCTTAAAAACGATATAAAAAATTATTATATATAGAGAGTGTAACAGTATTGAAACGATGTGCTGTTAATAATGATGTTATAATTAATTCTATTACGACTGAAAGTTAATAATTGATTCTATGATATAGCGAGTGCTACATATTAAAATGGGTTTATGTCAAGATTAAAAAAAATTAACAACGAAAAATGCTTTAATGGAAATGTTTTTTAGAGGGTGGGAGATTGACGAAAATCCTGAAATTCCTGAGAAAACAAATCACATTTGGTCAATTAAGACGTATCCTCATTTAAAGACACTTACGTATATTATTTTGGGGAAGAAATGAGAATTGAATCAAAATATGAGTAGATTTGATACGATTAGTTTAACTGATGACAGTTTATTTGAATGGTAAAAGATATTCTTATGAAAATGTTCGAGTTGATTTTTTTGAAAATCGAATAGCTATTTTATATAATACGTGTGCTAGATTTTAATCAGCGTAATACGATTATGATTACAGTGAAGCGTTGTTGAAGTTTAGTCAATTTAAATTATGTCCTTTAATTGTGCACACCAGGAAGATGCTATACATAGGAGTGGTGTCAAAGTTAGAATTGAATTTGCAACGAAAGACAATGTATCTAGATGAGATACTGAGCTTTATTGTTTAATATTACATAATAAATTATATGAATATTCACCATTTATTAAAGTAATGCAACGAAAGCATTAGTAGATTAATTGTAAAGTTGAGAGATGAAATAAAGGAGGAGAAGTACAATAGAAAATAATTAGCTAAATAGGAGGAGATGTGAGGTTTTTTTTTTGAATTTTGTATATGTGGAAGTGAGTTTTTATATACTATTATGAATTGTGATGGGAAAAAGTTTATATAATTATTTATTTTCAATGGTATTATTTTAATGGTTGCAGTTGATACCGAAGGAATTAACTATTATACTTATGCTAGCGATTATAAGCGGGATCATTTTGTATTTAAACCGGCTATTATCAGGTTGTTACATATGAAATGTCCGATTTTGTAAGGAATACAAAAAAGTCTAAATTTAAAAAAATATAAATATTTATTCTGCAAAATAGTCTCCATTTACATTGTTACACTCTCTATATATAATAATTTTTTATATCGTTTTTAAGATTAATTTATTTAATTTAAAATACAATTCGATCTTGAATTCCTAAATTATTATACTGTCATTATTTGTCCGGTCCTCGTATATATATTCAGATGCAGAGTCCCTTTTGTGTTAGTCACGTACAATGGTCAAGGTTGCAATAAAACACCGAAATCAGGTACCAAAAACTGTACTCGAAGTTACAAAACTTTTCACTAAATTCGATATCAACTTAGTTATATTGATTTCTAAATGCAATTCGCGATTCAAATACCAATCCCAATTTGGTATTTCTTTTACACAGAATACACGTCTACTATTCTGTGTAGATAATTTGCTTAATGCTTATATTGAAATTAAAATCAATTTTAATGTAGCTAATTCGTTTCCCGCCCAAGTGGTAGCGTGCCTGTCCCTGTTTGCTATTGGTTAATTCAAACATGACACGCACACATAGCCCCTCAACCTAAGGGTTCCTTATAAAGCCATAACCGTAAAAGAACAACGCTCTTCGCTTCTCTGTCGTCATTAAGACTACACGCGTCTTTCACGTGTTTGTGCCGCGAACCTTTATTCGCGCTTCTTGTGACCTCGTGTTTAATTCCGCGACCGCGGAACATAAATACACCTTCCTGATCCAGGAATAAACGCAAGTATATGCATCGCCGATGCACATTTAATCTAACCTTTTATTTTATATTTTATTAGCAGCCTTCGTACATCCAGACTTATATTTTATTACAGCTTTGCTATTACGTTCATCCTATTTTATTTGTTGCTCTAGTTCTTGTTAACTATTTCTATTTAACACATTCAAGCTTTAAGAATTCATTTAACTTGTGAATAAAATTTTAAAGGCATTTCTGTCGTTTTATTCCACTAATAATCTTTCTTTCAGCTTAGCACACGTCCTGGACTTTTGACGCTCATTGTACACAACTATTAATTATTAACTCCTTACATTAACATCGAATTAACCGTCATATATTTCATATATTCATTCGTTCATTTTTATATTCTTTTTCATTTCATCTTCAAAGGAGGAGGTAATAACATCAATACTTTGTTGCCAACGACCTGGAAGCTGAAAAATTCCCTTTGAAAAGAAATCTAGGTTTTGACGGCTCACATATTGCTCAAACACTGCTATTACAGACTCCCGATCAGAGAAGTCCCTATTTTTTAAGTGATTGTCTAAACTTCGGAAAAAATGAAAATCAGTTGGCGAAAGATTAGGTGAATAAGGTGGGTGAGGGAGAATTTCGTAACCAAATTGCGAAAGTTTTTGGATTGTCTGTCGTGCAACATGAGGTCTTGCATTATCATGAAGAAGTATGGGTCCATGTCTATTGACTAGTGAGGGCTGCAAGCGGCTCAATTTTCCATGCATAGTTTCCAGTTTGGCACAATAGGACGCTGCCGTGATGGTTTCACCAGGTTGCAAAAATGAATAGTGAATAATACCCTTACTGGTCCACCATACAGTCACCATAATCTTTCGCGGGTGAAGTGATGCTCGTGCATGCTGTCTTGGTGCTTCACCTCGATCTAACCATTGTTCTGACCGTCTCCGATTATCATAAAGTATCCACTTTTCGTCACGTTACCACTCGATGAAGAAACGGTTCAACTTTCTGTCGATTAGCCAAAGAGGTAGCCACCTCTAATCGACGGAGCTTATTGGCTTCCGTTAATTGGTGCGGCACCCGTCGATCGAGTTTCTTCACTTTGCCAATCGAAGAAAGGTGACGACTAATGGTGGCAATGGACACTTGAAATGTTTCTGCAAGGCTACGCACTGTTGTCGACGGATTACTTTCAACTTCTACACGCAGCTCGTCGTCATTACTGGTGCTACGCGCATATCCGCGAGGCTCATTTTCCAAATCAAAATTTCCCTCGCTGAATTTTTTAAACCATCGCCGTAATGTGCTTTCATTACACATGGTTTCACCGGACGTCTGATTAATTTCTCGCGTTGCTGCAGCTGCATTTAATCCTTTTTTAAATTGAAAGAGGTAAATTGCCCGAATATCTCTTGCCGACAGCATTTCCATAGGCGAGACAAGGACAGGTGTATTAATCTTTCCAAGAAATGGAACAGGTACACACTTCAAAATAAATACCCTTTTCTACAAATACAATAATAATTTTCACCAAAAACATACACGTCTTCACACAGGTGCGATTCAGTTCAGACTGAAGGAAATAACGGACATTACATTTGTAACAACCTGATGCTTTTGGTGCATTAACAGCAGAAAATCAATGTGCTGCAAGATATGCGTTTTTGAAATATCATGGATTGAAATGGGAAGGTGGTTATATATCATTGGGTGAATTCGATGAAATTATTAAGCGATAATATATTGATGTAGATTTATTGTTTGTGAAGGGTAGAGAAAAATTGGGTTTTTTAAAACGTATTTTAGATAGGCATGTAAAAGTGCGGATATAATTGAGAAGGGCAAATCAAGTTGAAGTTTTCATGTTGGAAAATTTGTTGTTTGTACTTTATCTAATGTTAAATGTGTTTATAAATTTTTGTTAAAAATAGAGCAGTAGGAATCTATAGATTGTGCTTAATTTTTAAATTATATTGTGGAGCATTGTTTTTATGATGAGAATGTATTTGGAGTATTTTGGTGAATTATATTGTTGAAAAAGTTGGGTGCGTTATGTACTGATATGAAACTGATGGATCATTTTTTGAATATATATATATATATATATATATATATAATAAGATAAGGATTTGATTTATATTCCAAAATCATATTTAATGGGCAAAAGAAGTATCGATTTAGAATTTGTGAAGATTATGGACATTTTTTGTCCTCATGGCGGTCAGGGCGAAAAGATGGTTTAGGCGAATTGTTTATTTAAGAAGTAGGTTAAGTTGTTGAAAAAAATAGGTTATAAAATTAGATAAACTTTATAAAGTCTTTTATTTAAAGATGTATAAGTAGGTCAAGCTAATGGAAATTTTTTCATATAAGGCGATTTGGGTGAAAAGGTGGTTTGGGTGAATTGTTTATTTAAGAAGTAGGTTAACCTGTGGAAAAAAGTAGATTATAATAAAGTAGGTAGTAGATCAAGGTTAAGGAAATTTTTTTATCCTTAAGACGATCTGGGCGAAGTAGGGCAAGAGGAAATGAAAAAAGGAAGAGAGATAAGAGAAAAGGAAAAGAAAAAGAGAAAATAGAAAACAATTTGAAGTTTATAGGCATTTTGGTAAATATGTGGTTAAGTCTTTAAGATCAGTCCATCCTCGCATTTCCTCTGCAACGTCAGTCCACAAACCAGTCTACAACTTTGCTGCAAACACGAGTGAACTTTTTAACATCTATGAATCACGCCTAAAGGAGAGAACGTTAGCTTGCAAGATTGCGGATCGATTAATCGCGATAAATGAGCAGAAAAGCTGTTGCGGAACATGACACGATTATTCGTTTCTACAAGACTTGCAGTGATGCCATTAATATAGATATTCCTGGTGGCGTTTTTGTTAATGAAATAGTTCAACCTCTCGAAAAGATGAATGATCACATGGAAGATGTTAAAAGTTACCCTAATGATTACTTCTGTCTAGAACAGATTCTTGATATATTTGATTCTTGGTATATTTTATCAATGAAATATAACATCATGAAAATGTAACATCACTTCATCAATCTACATAAATCATTTAACATGTTGCTGATCGATATTGATAAGTTTAATGAAGGAAGGTATCGTTTAGGTTTTGATACATATGTACACTTATGATCTTCAATTCTTATATAGATTACTTATTAATATAAACAATCTGTATGTAATTTAGTAAAAGCTCGCGAAGCTTTGAAACAAGAATCAAGGATATTAAAAGCTGATATCACTAGATCTCAAAGAGCGATTGATAAATATTATCCACTTACGGCAAAACCTTTTCAAGAAATCGTTATGAAAGTAGGTAGCGATGTCAATTATTCAAAGTAATACAGCTTCGCAAAAACGTATCGCATGGTTTAGTCTGAGCACTCATTGCTCTCCGTCCAATTATGGTGAACCTGAAGATCCAGACTTCACACCTCAACAAAAAACGTAAACCAAAGGCGATGTCTGAGTTAAAACATCGGATGTTGGCACCATTCACCTAATCTAAATTTTCAGGAGATGAATACATGGGTAAATTGTTACCGGAAATCTCTACTGGTGTTGAAAGATTAGTAGATGATGGTAATCAAGAAGAAGACGAAATGGTTACAAGTGAACGTGTAAATTTGGATAAGTCAATAGTATCACGCTATATCTCCTTTGCAAACGAACCAAGCAAGTCAATAATTGCTAATAAGTCATTGAATAATACGTTTTTAGAAACAGATCTAGTTAGGGAAGCACTAAAAGGGCACGATCCTATAATACGCCCACATCTTATCGATTTAATAATAGATGGAAAAGAATATGATGAAAATTATGGTGTATGTGGATGGTACTGGGGAGATAAAAATTGGAAACGATGATGTTAGATTTAATAGAAACAATATTATACTCGGACAATTCACCTTTAAAGCTACTAAGGGTTTACTAGAATTACTTTTCAAAAAGAAACTTGGAAAATTTTTACATGCCGACGCAAATAATTACAAATTTATTTTTAATGATACAAATGCACAGAGAGTCGATTACAATCCTAATAAAAAGTATGCAGCTAGTAAATACGTCAAATATATGACAATTATTAAACTTATTATACAAGCGAAAAAACCAGATGTTTGGTGGAAAGAACTTGGAAGACTGGTTTACGTGTACGAAAAAGAATACCTCTAAGAAAAACGAAAAGAGTATAAATATTGTGATGTGAATGAAATATGTCATAGATTGCATCGAGGCATACTGATCATACCGGACATGGTAATGAGAAATTAGCAAACATTAAGGAACTAAAAGAGTTCAAAATTGTTAATATATTGATATCGATTGCGCATATATAGCGATAACAATATATATATATATATATATATATATATATATATATATATATATAAACATGTTGTTAAGAGACATTTAATGGAAGGTGACGTAATGTCAGATCTTCTCGAACATCTTACAGGTAAAGAGGTATTAAAAAGGCAGATAGAAAGCAAGCATCCTCCCGTCCATTACACCTTCAAAGTATATTTTTCAAATATACAGTGACAAAGTACATCATTTGCAAAACAGTTTTGTTTACATAAGAATAAACTCCATCCTGGAAAGATTATAAATATCCATTATTTAAACGAGAAATTAACAGTGCTGCAAATTGACGGTGTAATATTTGATATTAAGGAAACAATAACATTAGCCGAAGAAACAACGTTCAGCTTGAAGTACGTTAGTATAAAGTCTGCACTAAAATGTATAGAAGCAGTAATTGCGAAAACAGTCATTGATGAAAGAAATAATTAGAAGGGATGTCGTAAGCGAAATACATAGCCCTGCGCGGAGGAGGTTTCCTAGACGACGGGTCATAATAAAAGAATTGTGGGACTTATTGCAAATCGATTCGGTTGAAATTTTACCCTTTACCAAAGCAAACAATAAATTCAAGTATATTTTTATATGTATTAATATATTTTTAAAATTTGCTTGGGCGATCCCTTTAAGAAATAAAACAGCAAACGAAGTAACGAAAACCACAGAATCCATACTTTTATCAGCAAAGAAAAATATTCCGGGAAACGTTCAAAGAGATCAGAGAAAGGAATTTTATAATGTACATTTCAAGAAACTTATGGACTGGTATAATATTAACTCTTACAGAACATTTTCCAATTTTAAAAGTTCAATTGTAGAACGTTTTATTAGAACGCCTACAAATAAGGTGTGGAAGGAATTCAGTTTCAATGGAAGTTACCGTTGGATAGAAATTTTGTCGAAATTAGTAAACGGTTGTAATAATGCCGTGCGTAGAACAACAAAGCATAGATCCACTGAAGTTAATCAAAGAATTGCTAAAAGTATTTTAGGAAAGGTTATAGTAATATCAAAGTTATCGATCCAAGATTCGTAAATTCAAAGTTGGAGATCCGGTTCGTATCAGCAAATATAGATACGTATTTTCAAAAATGTATACCCCAAATTGGTCAAACGAAATATTTACAATTAATGAAGTTCAAAATATCTATCTTTGAACGTACATTTTACAGGATTCAGAAAAACAAAATATTCTTGGTGTGTTTTATGAATCCGAATTGAAGAAAGTTAAACATCCTGATATTTATCTCGTTGACAAAGTTACACGTCGAAAAAAGGGTAAAGTTCTCGTTAAATTGTTGTCTATACCTTTTATACACAATTCATGAATATCCAAGGAAAACGTTCTATGAAGACTATGGTGTATATATAATGTTAAAAATAAACACAATATTCATAATAAACTGGTTTTTATTAAACAATAATAAACATATATGTAATAATTATAACAAATACATATTAACTAAGAAATACATACACAATTGTTATATAAACATATATGTAATAATTATAACAAATACATATTAATTAAGAAATACATACACAATTGTTATAGTAAACATATACGCAATTCTAAAATATTAAAGCAATATGTTAAAGTAATTATCACACTTTCTGATTTTAAGCTAAATTTTCTAAATTACTGATTTCATAAATTAAATTATTTAAATTTTTCTTGTGTTCTAATTGTCTTTATCAGTAACACTTTTTTTAATCATCTTTATGGTTTTATAAGTAATTTAACGCACTAAGCTTTAGCACCGGTCCCGTAAAAATATTCAATAATTCCACCAGCGTATTCATTCTTTATTTTACCGAATTTGATCAAGAGTCTTCAGTGATTTAGTTTATTTTGTTTGTTCCAGTTCTTCATTTTCTATTGTAATATTTCATTTATTAGGTTCTCTTGATATTAACATTATTGTTTATTTCGATATATATTTGTTTGAATTGGTTTGTCATATTTACCTTTTCTGATACCTTTCCTGATATTTGGAAACAGGCTGTAAGTCACACCGATATGCGAGCCATAAATATCTTATCTGTCTCTTCAAACATGATCGAAAGGCGATGTATCAACATGTTCGACATTATTTACAATTGGCAGATGTATTACCAGCATGTTAGTCTAATTTTAGACCAAATCACGGTACGAGTGCATTTATCAAGGTCATGGATGATGCAATCTTTGGTTTGGATAGAGATGAAATTATAGCTTTAGTGTTTCTGTACTATCCTAGAGCATTCAACACTTTGAATCAGGATAGGATGATGATGTTAGTTGCTTTGGTTTGGCATTGATGCTTGAGTTATTCAGATCTTACCTTGCTGCAGATAAGCACTGCATCAATGAGTATGCATCAATTATATTTATTCTACTGGAACGCGTATCGTTTCAGGTGCGCCGCAAGGATCCGATATCGCATCATAACTTGTCATTTTATATATCGTGGACCTTTTTGGTGGTTTGAGTTATTGTACACTGCACTTATACGTGGATGATACACAGCCCTACTGTACTTTTAGTGTTGATCAACAGCTTGATCACATTAATTTAATTTAGATAAATCGTTACAGATTTCCAGTGATCATTGTCCAAGTTTGAACCATTTGAAGTCGTAAGTGTTATTTTTTATCTGCAAGCACGGAGCATAGTCTAAGTATAATGGTGAATAGGCATAGACCAGCGATTGTAGATACTGTGAAAAACTTGGGCTGAATTGCTGATAATAACTTGAAGTATCGTATAGCAACCTCAGAGTCGTGGTTTGTAATGCTATGACCTTGTCGTATTTGAACTATTGCGATGTCGTATACGGTCAGTGTTTAGACAACGAATATATTCCTAAAGGTTAAAAGAAATAGAACACATGCTGTTACAGTTTAATTCACTTCTTCTAAATTATTTGTTTCATTTGCGAAAACTCTGTATAACGTTCGTATTATCGTTAAAATCATGTATGTTCAAATGCGTATTAGTATTTAATTTCTATTCATTTTCATATAGTGTAACTTTCGTATATTCGGTGTTTGCTCAATTATGTTAAGGGTCATTATTGCACATTGTGAAGCGTAGTTATTTTCAATAGTCCTGTTATTATTCTAAACGCCTGAGCATGATGTCATCCTTATGTGGACTCACTTTAGCCGCCTTAATAGTAAGTTCAGGTGTGCGTAGCAATCTTGCGTCGATTAGAATAGTCCCCCTTTCCCCTCGCATCTCTCCGCACCCGATGAGGAGAGGCAGAAACGAACCAGACGTTGGGAAAGACGGTCGCTTGAATATGTGAGACAGTGCTCCTCAGTTGGAGGGATATATGAAATTGTAAGCACATGAAAATTAATGGTTAAATATATAACATCGTGTTAGGAGTAAATAAAACTCTTCAATTAAAAAAGCGACGTCTACCATTACAAGCGTGGTTCAAGGAGTAAAACCCTGAACAACATCTACAGGTATGTCTCTGACTTCTTTAAAGTACTTGTGTTATAGTATTGTGATCTATAGGTTTTTTTTTTATTTTCTGTGTGTGATTTGCGGTTTAGGCTTGGTTCTCTCTCCTGGGAGTTCGCCCTCTTTTCCTTTTGTTTTCGGGCCCAGCATCGTCGCATCTCTGCAAGCCACGAACAGGTCAGATTAAATCATTTTGTAAATGACATTATGTAATAACTAATTAAATTACGTCAGTAGTTATGATACATAAATATTTGTTTCATTAATCGTAATAACTTGTAAACAATATATGTAAGTATACGGAAGTAAAGATTCAGACATTAATTAGGTTATTAAATACGATAGATTAACGATATAACATATTCTTTTGTATGTTTTTTTTTGTCTCTTTCAAGAAACTTGTGTTAGTTAGTAGATCCATTAACACCTTTATATGTCATGCTAATATGTAATATTTATAATAAATGCTACATCATTACCTCCAGTCTAGTAATTTTTGTCCCATCAACCAATTAAGAACCTGCAGTGCCGAAGCACTGTAACAATGCATCCAATTTATAGATGGTTTGGAGAACTATGATAACTTGTCATTTTTTATGGATGAATTAGGCTGGCTGAACATACCGAGACGCAAATATTTTCATTTTTTCCTTTATCCATAAGTTAAAGACTTATCGGTTTTAGTAGAAGACCATGTTTCGTCTATTGTACGATATCCTCAGGGGTTGTGTACACGACTTCATCACGGTATTAATAGAATTAATCGAATTATGACTGATGGGTTATCAAGTGAACAACTTCAACTTCGGTCATCCTTATTAACGACTTATTTAGGTTTGTTGGATACTTTAGACATGACTGATCTTACACCCGACTTAAACAAATTAAACATAGAATCAAACGACTCTGCGACGGGTATAACTGTAGCTGGTATGCAGGCTAACACGATTGTGCACGAAATGAGTCCGGCCTTCCGAAATTCTCCTAGTAGTTTCCCAGTTAGGAAATGGAATCTTACCTTTAGTGGGGAACCAAGAGTTATCTCAGTTCATAATTTTCTCGAGCGTATCAATGAATTGTTAATCGCGCGCTATATTTCAGAACATGAATTGTTTGGATCAGCTAAGGGACGCTCGGTATTTAAGTTCCTTAGATATCAAAAGCGCATATTGGCAAATTCCCATCGCTGAGAATTCCAAAGACTCTACAGCCGTTTGTGTGTATAATGGACTTTATCGATTTAATGTCATGCCATGCTCGGCTGACGAATGCTCCTGCTACGTGGCAAAGACTCATCGATTCAGTGCTTGGTGCTGATTTGCAGCCATCCGTGTTAGTTTATTTAGATGATATAATCATCGTTTCTAAGGATTTTGATTCACATGTGAATACCTTGAGGGAAGTGTTTGATCGATTACTCAAGGCAGGTCCCACGGTGAACTTCGAGAAGAGTCAATTTTGCCGTCCTCAATTGAAATATTTGGGTTATATAGTCGATGAACTCGGTCTAAGACCTGATCCCGAGAAAGTCCATGCCATACTTAATATACCATCACCTCGTAATGCCAAAGAGATTCGTAGATTCATAGGAACTGCTTCTTGGTATAGACGATACTTCTCCTATATTGGTGTGTCCAGATTTTGATAGGACGTTTTATCTTCAAATAGATGCTTCCGCTTATGGCGTCGGCGCCGCGCTCACTCAAAATTTCGATGATGGGGAAAAGGTTATATGTTACTTGTCAAGATCTTTAACCTATCAGGAACGTAAGTACAGTGCTACTGAACGTGAATGTCTTGCAGTAGTATTGGCTGTTGAGAAGTTACGACATTATTTGGAAGGTTATAGCTTCAAAGTTATCACTGATTTCCATTCTCTATTGTGGCTACATAATTTAAAAGATCCTCAAGGTCGATTGGCTCGTTGGACACTTCGCTTGCAGCCGTATCGTTTTGAGATGATACATCGAAAGGGATCAGAACATGCCGTTCCCGATTTTCTTTCACGATCAGTGCCTACCAGCATTGATAGTGTCGGCTCTGAGTCCACCCTGCCCAACCTCTCCTGTTGCCATCACTCCTAGTAATACAATTCGTGATCGATGGTATTTGAAAATGTTGAAACAGATCCATCAATTTCCACAACGTTACACTCTATGGCGAGTGGAGAATGGGCAATTGTTTAAGTACATCAAACCCCGTTATTCCGATTTGAGCGATCCAAACGTGGAATGGAAAGCTATCCCACCTAAAGAGAAACGTCTCGAACTAATTCAATCCTGTCATGATGATCCTACCTGTGGTCACCCTGGTATCACTAAGACTATTGCACGCGTAGCATTAAAATATTACTGGCCTAAGATGTCCTGGGACATTGCCAAATACGTTCGTCATTGTGACACTTGGTTTGGTACTAAACCTGATAATAAACCAGCTTCCGGACATTTGCTCAGTAAAGCTATCACCGCAACTAGACCATGGCAGATTGTGTGTGCTGATCTTATGGGACCTCTACCCCGTTCTAAACGAGGTTATGTGTATATCCTTGCTGTCTGTGATGTTTTTAGTAAAGCCCCACTCTTGTTTCCTTTGAGAAGTGCTACCGGCAGTAAAGTGACTCAATTAATTGAAGACCATTTAATACTCCTATTTGGTGCTTCCAAAGTCTTAATTGTAGACAATGGTGTACAATTCAAGAGTAACCAATTTCGTAATATGACAAAGAACTATGATATCGAAATTTCGTTTACTGCCAATTATCACCCACAAACCAATCCTACTGAACGAGTTAATCGTACGATTAAAACTATGCTAACGGCCTATGTCAAGGACAATCATCGATCCTGGGACCAATATCTCTCGCGAATAGCTTTCGCGATTCGTTCAGCTGAACACGAGGTAACCAAACTAACCCCAAATTTCGTTAATTTTGGCAGGGAAATTTCACTAAAGGGCAATGATAAGCATTTCAAGCCCCAAGATTCATCTACACCTGTTCTAAATATAGACAATCGAAAGTTAGCCTTTGATCGGTTGTATAAAGATGTACAAGATCGGATTCGAAAAGCGCAAGTGCGCTGTGCTCACTATTACAATTTACGACGACGTGACAATAAACTCCAGCTGCAGCAGCAGGTTTGGAAACGAAATTATGTATTGTCGGACGCCTCACGGCACTTCGCTGCTAAGTTAGCTCCGAAATACATCGGACCTTACACAGTCACCAAGATTTTGTCACCCTGGACTTACGAACTTACCGATCAAAATGGTAAAACATCTACTTGGCATATTAAGAATTTAAAAGCTCACCCATCTGAGTAAATAAAATGATCGTCTGTAGTGAGGGCTGGAAGAATACTCCTACCGGATAATCTCCGTGTCGTAAAAGGCGACTAATCAGACTCGGCTATTTCCACTCCTTACACCTTCCTGTGGATTCCTAAAACATCGCCTGTAGTGAGGGCTGGAAGAATACTCCTACCGGATAATCTGCGTGTCGTAAAAGGCGACAAATCAGACTCGGCTATTTCCACTCCTTAGACCTTAGTAGGGATTCCTAAACCATTGTCAGTAGATAGACAGACATTTTACCGATTATGACTACCTGATTATGACTTCACTGAGTGTGACTTAGTTTCTCGATTTTGACTTTTCTTTTGGCATATAAGGTTTCTTCATTGCTTGTCTCTGCCTTGCCATACTGACTGAGTTTCGGCAGTCTTGTGTTTCTTAACCGTTTAAGCTATTTTGTTCCGGACATGGATTATGCGCTTTTTGTTATTTCTTTTTGTGTTGGGTTCTTTGTTTTGTTAGGTTCGCCTTCAGCGTTTTACTCTCGTATGGGCCATACGATGACGTTAAACTTTGTCTTCATCACTTAATCTTGTTGTATGTTTTGTTGGGCCATCCTTTCGTACGACGCGTGTCGTCTTCCTTTTTGTGCTGAGTATGGGCGGAGGATATTCTTAGTGTTGCGACTGGTGTGAGACTGGAAGCTACGTAGCGACAAAACCTGTCTAGCAATTACCCTTTTCCTAGTTCCGTTTGTATCCTTTACTAGTAGTGATAACCCTGCTTTAGTTCGTCCTTTCTTTTATTTATTGTGAGCATCAGTTTCGCCTCACGAACGATGTCTCCTTTACGCTGGCTGTTGTCAATCGCTGCCTCATGTGTGCCTGGGCGGGAACTTGACTTGCATTCACAGTGTCTCTCTCTCTTCTTTCTTCGCCGCTGTGAGTAATGATCCCCTCACAGTCTGTGCTTTTTTCCATGCTATATGCATCTTTTCCTTCCGCCTGAGCTTGGCCTCTTCAAGACACTGAGATGTGGGTTGGGAACCTTACTGGGTTTCGCGTGGTGTGGGGACTGACTTCATCTTGACTTGCTTTCATTTCCTTATCTTTTCCCGTACCGGCTGAATGCCGAAGGATCTACGTGGTCGAAAAGGATCAAGTTGCGTAGCATGAGTGTATGTGGAGCGTCTGACTGGGAATGTCATCCTGTCCCAACTCCTTTACTGATATTGTTAATGCATGTTCTTATATTAGTTTATAATTCCTCCGAGGCATTGGTCCGGAAATCTTCTTGAGGAAATTTCCTAAAGGTAGTTAGGGTTGTTACAGTTTAATTCACTTCTTCTAAATTATTTGTTTCATTTGCGAAAACTCTGTATAACGTTCGTATTATCGTTAAAATCATGTATGTTCAAATGCGTATTAGTATTTAATTTCTATTCATTTTCATATAGTGTAACTTTCGTATATTCGGTGTTTGTTCAATTATGTTAAGGGTCATTATTGCACATTGTGAAGCGTAGTTATTTTCAATAGTCCTGTTATTATTCTAAACGCCTGAGCATGATGTCATCCTTATGTGGACTCACTTTAGCCGCCTTAATAGTAAGTTTAGGTGTGCGTAGCAATCTTGCGTCGATTAGAATAGTCCCCCCTTCCCCTCGCATCTCTCCGCACCCGATGAGGAGAGGCAGAAACGAACCAGTCGTTGGGAAAGACGGTCGCTTAAATATTTGAGACAGTGCTCCTCAGTTGGAGGGATATATGAAATTGTAAGCACATGAAAATTAATGGTTAAATATATAACATCGTGTTAGGAGTAAATAAAACTCTTCAATTAAAAAAGCGACGTCTACCATTCCAAGCGTGGTTCAAGGAGTAAAACCCTGAACAACATCTACAGGTATGTCTCTGACTTCTTTAAAGTACTTGTGTTACAGTATTGTGATCTATAGGGTTTTTTTTTATTTTCTGTGGGATTTGCCGTTTGGGCTTGCTTCTCTCTCCTGGGAGTTCGCCCTCTTTTCCTTTTGTTTTGGGGCCTAGCATCGTCGCATCTCTGCAAGCCACGAACAGGTCAGATTAAAACATACATAAATATTTGTTTCATTAATCGTAATAACTTGTAAACAATATATGTAAGTATACGGAAGTAAAGATTCAGACATTAATTAGGTTATTAAATACGATAGATTAACGATATAACATATTCTTTTCTATGTTTTTTTTGTCTCTTTCAAGAAACTTATGTTAGTTAGTAGATCCGTTAACACCTTTATATGTCATGCTAATATGTAATATTTGTAATAAATGCTACATCATTACCTCCAGTCTAGTAATTTTTGTCTCATCAACCAATTAAGAACCTGCAGTGCCGAAGCACTGTAAAAGTGGCCTCGTTGAAATTTGTAATACAGTTTTGAATTTTCTTTCTTGTACAGTCAGGGGAAACAAAAATGTCACTATTAAAGGTTGATGTGGCTTATCTTAGGAAAGATGAATTAATTTATGAATTGACATTGCGAGGGTTTTCAGTGACTGATTCTCAGACGGTTGATGAGTTACGTAAATGTTTGCGCCCGTTGCTTCGTTTGGAGAATCAGAATAAGTTGCTTACTTATCCAAAATTTAATGTTGACACAGATTCCGAATTAAAACTTTTAGAGACTAAAGTTAAAGACTTATCGGTTTTAGTAGAAGACCATGTTTCGTCTACTGTACGATATCCTCAGGGGTTGTGTACACGACTTCATCACGGTATTAATAGAATTAATCGAATTATGATTGATGGGTTATCAAGTGAACAACTTAGTATACGGAAGTAAAGATTCAGACATTAATTAGGTTATTAAATACGATAGATTAACGATATAACATATTCTTTTGTATGTTTTTTTTTGTCTCTTTCAAGAAACTTATGTTGGTTAGTAGATCCATTAACACCTTTATATGTCATGCTAATATGTAATATTTATAATAAATGCTACATCATTACCTCCAGTCTAGTAATTTTTGTCCCATCAACTAATTAACAACCTGCAGTGCCGAAGCACTATAACAATGCATCCAATTTATAGATGGTTTGGAGAACTATGATAACTTGTCATTTTTTATGGATGAATTGGGCTGGCTGAACATACCGAGACGCAAATATTTTCATTTGTTCCTTTATCCATAAGTTACTGTTAGCAAACGCACCAAGTTATATTATAAATCTCCTAATCAGGAAGACCACAGCTTCGATTTATTGATAAATTCACATTGCCGTAATACTTTTCTGCTTTGTTTGAGAGATGTTTTCCATATATAGCGAAACTTGTTACAATGTCTTTTCTGGAGACCCAAAGTCTTGTCTCAGTATTTCTGTCCTCAAACGTAAGTTGACGAATAGACTATTGCTAGAACAAAGAGCCTTACAGACAGATTACGAATTAAAACTTTTAGAGACTAAAGTTAAAGACTTATCGGTTTTAGTAGAAGACCATGTTTCGTCTATTGTACGATATCCTCAGGGGTTGTGTACACGACTTCATCACGGTATTAATAGAATTAATCGAATTATGACTGATGGGTTATCAAGTGAACAACTTCAACTTCGGTCATCCTTATTAACGACTTATTTAGGTTTGTTGGATACTTTAGGCATGACTGACCTTACACCCGACTTAGACAAATTAAACATAGAATCAAACGACTCTGCGACGGGTATAACTGTAGCTGGTATGCAGGCTAACACGACTGTGCACGAAATGAGTCCGGCCTTCCGAAATTCTCCTAGTAGTTTCCCAGTTAGGAAATGGAATCTTACCTTTAGTGGGGAACCAAGAGCTATCTCAGTTCATAATTTTCTCGAGCGTGTCAATGAATTGTTAACAAACAGGTATATTTTAGTATATCTTTCTTGAAATATATGAGCTAATTTAAGTTTGCTTTAATTACCCTTTAATTATTGTTTTGTTTAATTGATTGAAAAATTGTATTACTAAAGGTATGTGATCATGGATTGAGTTAAATAGCTTAGTTGGACCCCAAATAAAGTCCTTTATTACTATTATTGACTGTTAATAAGTGAAATTTCACTAATACAAATTACTTTATAACATATTTGTTTTACTATTGATGTTAAATGAATGGTATATCATTTTGCATGTTCCAGTTAGATGCTAGACGCAGTTTTTTCTATGATTCGGAATAATCGAGTACTCTATTCCGCCAGTCATTAGTGTGGAAACCCTCATTTTTGTATCAATTGGTGAGCAACTAGCTACAATATATTTTACAAATTATAATAAATAAAATAGCAATTGTGTTTTACTAATGTTATTTATTGACTAAAATGTGTTTTCGTGTATAGTGTGTAAGAAAATATATTAATATATCACATGAGTGAAAGACATCTTGCTTTGACAAATTATATATTCTTATCGTAAGGCACAACGTGGACTGTTAGCATTTTTACTCAGTTTATTGAACTACATTTACAATTGTGTATTGTGCCTAGGATAAAATTTCCAGTATTAAGCTTAATAACACAGACATTTAGGATAAGCACCGATACTACTAAATAAATTATTGTTTGTATATAATTTCACCAAGAAAGATATTTTACAAATTTAATAAATAACGTCACTATAATAACAATATTTTTGACATTAATGGCACTTGCATAATATTCCAATTATTTGCTTGGACAGAGCAATTTAAAAATAAATATTTCACAAACTATGCCACAAAAAATATTTCGAATATTATTGATTTCTCGTCCTTTTTATTGTCCATTTTTATATTGCACTGTTCAAATCAATAATTAGATTACATTTATTGACACAGGACTGCTTCTAAAAACTAAGTCTATTGTAACACTAGTTTCCAATATACATTAGTATATGTATAATACATTGAAAAGCTCCCAGAGCTTATGATATATATGTATATTTTTAAATAATTGTTGGAAAGTAGACTACTTTCATGAAAAGTCTTTCTTTTATGAGAATGACTATAAACTTTTTTCACCATTAGTAATTGAATTTTTTGATGGTGATAGATGTTGTTTTGACGGATATACTGCTTTAACCTCTCTTTTACCAAGTGGAAGCGTTGGTCGATAGTTAGTCCTTACGAAACCCTTAAACTCATCTCCTGGGCAACGTTCTTTGTATGAGTATGATTTCAGTTCTCTGAATGCTTCCAGCTAAAGTATATATACATATGTATATATATATATATATATATTAGTGTAAACAACAACATAAAAAACTATTATTAAATATCTCTCTCTCTCTCTCTGTATATATATATACAGGTGGTTAGAAAGGTATCGTCAGGTAGGGCAATTTTAATAAATCAGAAAGAATGATATGGCAAAATACGAATATGTAAGTCTAACGAAATTAACATATTGCATATTAGTCTTTTGTCAAGTGCGCGTTTTCGTTGAAAAACCCAAATACGGTATACATATCAGGGAATTCGTTGAAAGTGTACATTACGAATTACTTGAAATATCACAAAAATGAGGTAAGTAATGGAAGCGAAAATGAACGTTAAACTGATAAACGTCAAACTTTAGCAAATAATTATTTTTAAGTTTCTGATATTATTCTGGGCCAAGTTTGCCATATGCACTTTAACGTGAAAATGTAGATAAGAAATTTTTAATTCAAAATATTGGCAAAATGATTTACTATAACTACACCAACGTAGTGTTGAGTAATTTGATTTGACAGTACATGGTTTTCCACAGAAAATTTCAAAAAATTCGGAATATTTTTTGTCACACACCGTATGTACACGCACACGCACACGCACGTTAAGACACACGAGACCATCAGTGTTGAAAATGTGCAACAAAAAGTTTTTTGAATTTTCAGAAAACCATGTTTTTTAAGGTCAAATAAAATTAAGCAGCACTACATTAGTGTAATTAATCGTTTCATGCCAATATTTTGCCTTATTACACATTTCTTTAACGGCTGTTTTACGTTAAAGTATATATGGAAACCATGACTCAGAATAATGTCGTAATTTAAAAATAATTGTGTGTTAAATTTTGACTTTCGTCAGTTTAACGTTCATTATTTCTGCTTCAATTACTTACTTCATTTTCACGATATCTCAAGCAATTTATGGTATTATGTACTTTCAATGAATACGCTGTTACATATATATATATATGTATATATATATATACATGTACATATATATATACATGTATATATATATATATATATATATATATATATATATATATATGTATGTATTTGAGTTTTGCAATAGAAATGCGTAGTTAGAAAAATGCGAATACTGTATCCACACCGTTAGCATCCATTCACCAATACATTTCAAAGATTAAATCAGAGACTTTTTGAAGCAAACACATTTGTTCCCAGTCAACGCGGTGCAGGTAGACCATGACAGTCAGTCTTACGATCCAAGTCGAAGAAGCAATTTTGGATATTGTTAATCAGGATCCTACTTGCAGTACTAGACAAATAGCCTAGGAAACGACCATTCAAAATAAGACAACAGTTCTTTCAGCGCTTACGGAAAGCCTTTTAAGAACGTTTCAATTTGCGAAGTGCAACCATCTTACGAAAATGATAATTTGGAAAAAATAATTTTTTAAACAAAATTCAAGAAGATCCAAACATATTATCACTTCTTTTATGGAATGACGAGTACATGTTATAAGAAATGGCGTCTCCAACAGTCACAATTTCCATTTTTGGGCAGATGAAAATTCCAGAGCTATTCGAGAATTTTGATACCTAAGAAAGTTTTCTGTGAATGCTTGGCATCTTAAACGTTCAAATTCTGGGAGCAATACTTCTTCCAAGTAGACTAGATGCAAATTAATACGTAAATGTGCTGGAGGAAGTATTGGATAAGTTCCATTAAATGTCAGAGCCAACATGTATTACATGCACGAGCTTATAATGCACCAGGGCGTAATGCAGGAATTACAAGAGCATGATTAAAGGAAAGTTTTCCAGATAGATAAACAAAATGGATCAATATCATGGCCAGCAAGGTCACCAGATATGAATCCCCTTAACTTCTTTGTGGCTTTTTTAAGGAAAAAATTTACGCGATGCCTCCAGCCAATGAATATGGAGTAGTAAGTAGAATTAACGCTACAATACAATTAATTATCTCAGATATGTTGGAACATTAATTATTATTGTATATTATTTTTTTTAATTAATTCGTGTGGTTTAGCTAATGACAATACAGCATTTTTGTATTAGGATTGTCGACTCACAATTAATTATAGAATCACCCTACCTGACAATTATACGTGATTTTCTGACCAGTCTGTATCAAACATGTGTCCATGAGCGTGACCGGGATCACGCTCATAGACACGCACCGTGACGTATAAAATGTATTTCTTTTTTAAATGTGTAATAAACGATAGAATTAGGTATGATGGTTGTCAAAAAAAGAAATGAAAAGCAAGGTTATGATTAATATTGAAGAAAATTATAGAAATTGTTGAATATGTTCGTAGCTCTGCTGAGTACATAAATTTATTCTCCTTTTCATGCTCTCGAAAACAATTCTTTTCACTTTATTGTCAATTTCTTCACACTGAGGATGAACATTGTTCTGTAAATCATTTATGGTATGTACACGTGTTTTAAAAACCGAACTTTTTCAACAGAGATATCGCACGAGCAAAGTGGTTAACGGCAAAGTCCTGTTGAAAATAACCGTGTTGAATTTCGTAATTGTGTAGTTAGATTCAAGGATATTATTTCGATAAATCTCAGCATTAAAACTTCCTTAAAAAAATTGAACTTCTCTTTCGGCTTCCGCGCGTCAATATTCAGTGGATGCATAGGAGCTTCTCTCAAATAATGGAGATTATTGCAGCTCCACATATGCATGTGTTGACTGTTAATATAACCATTCAGATGAAACTACATTTCTTCGGTAAAAAGTTGTATCCAAAATGTCGTCGTCATTAATGTTTTCTTAAAACATCGTGAAGGGTATAACAGTTTAAATTTAATTGTTGAGGTAGTCTACGTAATGACGTGAGTTGCTGTTTTATCTCATCGCCAACTATGTTTACAACATTTAGAGATTTTTGTGTATAGGGTCGTATGAAAACACTAATGAAATGAACATAATAGAACAGTTACGACAACGAATCGAAGTGTAACATTAAACGAAAATTGGTTATAGACGTATTCATTGTAATCGTATTTTCTGTAGTTTTCGACCGAATATTCTGACGAAGAAATAATACTTGATCTGTTTGAATGACATTGCAGCAGATTGGTTCAGAAGTTTATGGAAACCGGTAGCGTTTTAAAACAAATGTTAGAAGAATAACTAAATTATCTGTCAAATAGGTAATAAATACCACTAACATAAATATCTTTTTCTAAATATTTTCTAAATGTCTTGTAGATATCTCATATGGTAATTTGCTTTGCACTAAAGACGCGATTACATGTCTATACAGAGTCTCCGGTTTTCAATGGCTATGTTAAAATTGGTGTTTGGATTGCAGTTTCGATACTACGAATTGTTGAAACAATTTTCTTTCACAATATAATAAATATAGATCGTTATAGTGAATTCATTATTGATTAGTTACATGATGGTGATATGGTTGTCAATATTTTCAATACACATTTATTTAGAGGAATTTTACGATAACGGTAAGTAATAAATCTCGAGAAGTGTTTTCTATCACATGAGAGTACGTATAGATCTCTGTTCTGAACAAAATGGTAATTTTGAATATTTATCCATTATAGTATGCAATAATTTGTTTTTTAAATAAGTTTTAACGTATTTTCCTTTATTTATTTAAGAAAAATTTGCTCTCTGGATATTAATAAAGTAACAAATAAAAATGTTTTGTGCTATTAAGTCGATAACTTTTTTAGTCAGCTTGCATCAAATAAAGATTTTTCAATCAATTTGTATCAAATAAACATTTTAAGTAGTTAGTTATGAAGCATAAAATTTCAAATAACGTATTTCAAAAGTACGTAAAAGAGTCAATCTTATCTTGATGCCAATTTAAGTATTCTGTGGCCAACCAAAATGATAGACTATTAGGTAAGCCTCGCTTTGGAGAATTTAGGCTTCGTCAGTTTGCTACTCTGCATTATTTGCTATTTTTCACTGTCAAATTAGTTTCATTTTACATACACGTATCAAGCCATTTTTCGTGATTGTTTTGTATTTATTTTGTACGCATCATCTATATTTTATTTTAAATTTTCAAATAATTCTCTTAATATTTTATTATTTTTTCTATATTTTGTGTAGGTAATGATTATTACTTTATGTGTTCCAGTTTATTACGCATATGTTTTTGGTTAGACTATATTGATTATATTTAAAACTGAAGAAAATAGCTCTATTTTGACAGCTTATTTTCTTAGTGAAAAATAAAATGCGAATGGAACATGCATTGGTTTGGTAATTGCAATCGTGTTTCGATAAATTTACTCCAAACGTTTCTAATACAAATATTAATTGCGACCTGTTTGCTTAACACAAATAGCAAATGAGCCTTTTGCAAAGGCAGATCAGAGTAGATGTTGGTAATATCCAAGTTGAATGTGTTATGTGAATAAAGTAAAAAAGATTATTGGCACAAATAGGTAGTTCTAATAAAACTCTATAACTGTTGCCGATTAACTATATTTGAATATTTACAGAATCATTCGTGATGAGCTCTGTGGGTAGTCATATCATAATGGACGAATGTAGATCTAATATTTTTACATTCAACAAATACTTACAGATATATGTGTAGTATGGTTATTTTGAAATAATTAATTGTTACATATACAATGATGAATTAAATCTAGGTTATTTCCAATAAGATATTGCATCACCTCATTCTACTTAGGGTATCTTAGAATTTTTAGAAGATTTTTATGATGTTATAAGCTCCGATCTCCAAATTTAACATCTTTATATAATTACTTATTTAGTTAAATAAAAAGTAATATTTACAAAAACCGTTCGTCGTTTCTTTCGCTTTCCATCAAACAACTTTTCCTGTAATAACGACGTCGTGCTTCAAAATTGCCTTAACGGCTCCTTCACTTCCAAACCACCAGGCTTAAAATCGAAAAATTACCAAATCGGAGGAGATTATATGTTTGATTAGTTCATGTAGTTCCTTTGTTATAAAATTAATACATTTTGAGTTCAATTAAAACGCTACAAACTTATGTATCGACCTTTGAAAATTTTATATGTATATACACATATTCATACATGTGTGTGTTACACACACAGAGAGGGAGAGGTGAGAGAGAGAAAGCAACTATGACAGTATACTATTGTGTCTACATAATCTGTTTAACATATGTATTATGTAAGGACGAATACAATAATATATAAAAATGAATACCTGTTCCTCAGATACTTCTATAGCTTCTTTGAATACAATCCATATGACACATTCTAAACATGGCGGGGTAGTAAGTGAACCTAAATATGTATAATAAGGACTCTCTGGTGGTATCATTTGGTTCGGATCAATACCTTCGTTAATATCTGAGTGTTGATCTTTGAATTGTATATTCGGTAAATAAGATACAATTTTTTCCATTTCCATATTCTTCTCTCCTGGCTTAAAATTAAATTTAAAGAAATAAGTACAATAATACTAAAAATAATACATAATTGTAAATTAGGTGCTATTAGGTCGATATGTTTACATATATATAATACTGCATTTCTTGACTAAAATTTAAAATTACTTAATTTCCGGGCAACATCGTTTTATTAACTGAAATTTTTTCCAACTGTTTAAAGTTACTTTTGCTAACAACTAAGGAAGACATTTAAAAATCCGAATTTTTGAACTTGATGTTCTTTGTTAAGAAAATCTTTATCTTTTAATAATAATAATAATAATTCATGCCCTGACATCTCCTAACAGCTTAACGCCAATTACGTGGGGGTTTGGCAGACTACGAGTTATTATTACGTTCGCGCTCCTGGGGTGATTTCAGATCTTTGTCTGTCGCATAAACAGGAAAAGGATGTTGAGATGCTTGAAGAAATGATAATCCGTTGTGAATGTATCATGCTTTATATTATAAAACATCGATATTGTTGTTCACAATCGGTGGGTTCTCGTATTATGGTGTAAAGGAGTGGTTCTCCACTGCTCATTAAAATCAAGTGCCACACCGTTATCAGATTGTTGTTAGAATGAAGTAGGAAATGTGATACGTATCTTGGAGTTTTATATTTATTTAATAACTTAGATGTTCTGTTACGATTGTATAATATTTACTTTTACTCAACTTAATATTTAGTCAGCCTGCAAGTTTAACTTGGCTCTTCTTCTCTAAAAGGCCTCAAAATTTCTTTGCCGATCAAGGTTCAGAATTTACTTTGAAATTTGATATTTACAGGGAAGAAACATAAATACATTTACAGCAAGTAGTAATTTTATTTTTTATTCGAACTCAAGTTAAAATAGAAAAAAAGTTTAAATTTTTAAACATAGCGTTGCATTCCAACGTTTTAAACAATAATTAGAAATACCGTAAAATAAGAAGAAGAAAAAATTTGTGAAACAGTTTGAATAAATTATTTAAAAAATGTAACTTAATCTTGACCTTTTCCAACAATAATACGAGGGAGCGTTTTTATATTCGCGGAATGGGGGACAAGGGGTGGAAAAAAAAAAACCAAATTATTTTTCTTTTTCAATATATTCACCTGCAAGACGGATACATTTTTCACATCTTTCAATTAATTTATTTATACCCTCATAAAAAAATGATTTCTCTTTATCTGCAAAATACGCCGAAACTGCCTCCTTGACTTCATCATCGGCAGTAAATTTTTTACCCCGCAGCTCTTTTTTCATTTTCGGAAACAGGTAATAATCACTCGGGGCCAGGTCTGGGCTGTAGGGTGGGTGATTCACAATTTCGAAGCCCACCTTATGCAGGGCAGCTAACGTAACGCGGCTCTTGTGGACGGGCGCGTTGTCGTGCAAAAGCAGAACAGCTTTTGTCAATTTTCCCCGTCTTTTCTCTTTAATGGTTTCTTTTAGTCGCTCTAATATTGAAGCGTAATATTCTCCGGTTATAGAAACACCTTTATCTTTATAATCAATCAACAATATTCCTTCCGAGTCCCAAAATACCGTTGCCATGAGTTTCCCAGCTGATTGTGACACTTTAAATTTCTTGGGAGGTGCTGTGCCCTTTTTATGCCACTGCATGGAGTATTGTTTGGACTCAGGTTCATAATGATGAACCCAAGTTTCGTCTCCAGTAACAATTCCACTCAATACACCATCCTTGTCTTCATTACAGAGGTCCAAAAATGCACGCAAACACTCTACGCGCTGTTGTTTTTGCGGCGGCGTGAGCATTCTCGGCACCCATCTTGCGCTGACGTTATACATGCCGAGATGATCGTGTAGGATTTTAAAAATTGTTGTATCGGATACTTCAACCATTTCTGCGAGTTGCTTCTTCTTTAGTCGAGCATCTTCGAGTACAATTTGTTCAACTTTTTGGATAAGTGCTGGCGTGGTCACCTCAATGCTCCTGCCCGGCCTCGGGTCGTCTTCAAGGGATTCCCTTCCTTGTTTAAATAAACTATGCCACTTGTACACCATGGTTTTTCCTGGACAAGAGTCGCCGTAAACCAATGACATCTCATTCATTATGGTCGCGACTGATTTTCCTTGCCTGGTAAGGAACTTTATAACGGCACGATATTCGATTTTTTTCATATTTCACTTTTCACTCCTGATTATGTTACTTGGTTGACGATAGCTCAAAGACTAACTGTCGCTGCACAGGCCACGCCCCCAATGCGCCTACTCACCTCTCTACAACCCGCTCATTCCGCGAATATAAAAACGCTCCCTCGTACATTACCAAATTATCTCACGAACAATATAGGCAATTTTAATCAATTAGGAGAATTTGATATCTATTATATCAATTGCAATTTTGTACATTATGAATATATTAATATCCAGGGTATCTGCAAAATGCTTGGACATGGCTTAACCACAAACTCCTTGCATCAAAATAAGATGATTTAACCAAACTTACCTATATCCAAAATCGCATCGTTACGCCGGTATTCAGCTTTAAAGTTTTTCGAAAAAAACAAAAAAATTCTTATTAAAAATAACACTTTATGATTTTA